>BMAO01006917.1:0-116190 GCA_019973975.1 Trichonephila clavata | reverse complement strand
AAATTAAGGACCAGGTGTATCCAACACACACACAATAGAACATATGTTTAGTTAATCGAAATTTTACTCATCTTCACAGTAGTTAACAGAGATACTTTAGTATTTAATTATCTAAAAAATTAGGATGCAAAAATCTGATATGTAACCATACATGTTGTATCAAAAACAGGTATACATACATTATAAATCAAAAACTTGTTGTTTTTAATAATTTTAGAATATTACAGGGAAAAAGAAACATTTTTGAGAACCATTCACTATAGAAATGGAAAAATATTTTAATTTACTACAACTTCTTTAATGTTTATACTTGATGATTTTAATCAAGTACCATTTTTAAACATTAGAAGTCAAAATTATCATTTACCAATTGTAAAATTACATGTAAAAAAATTATGCAACATTTTGAAAGTCCTTACTCGCTGTGCTATTTTAGGTAAAAGATATGATTGATCGAGAATTGGTGTCCAAATATAATTAATTAAAGAATTAAAGTTTTTTAATTAAAATCTGTGTATAATAGAATGTTTATGTCCATTTATGGAATATAAAAGTCATGCTCACTCTTACATGATGAAAATAAAAGTCATTTTTGAATCCCTAATTCTTTTACAAAATAAATAATTGAATAATTGTAATATATTTGTGTGGTACCTATTAGCACAGCATTTGTTTTTCAGAGTTTGACTGTGGTATAAACCTATCACACACTTGTACAATTTTTTTTATTATGTATTACAAATAAGCATTTATAGATATTTGCACAATTTGTAGAAGATTTATCATTATTGATTAGATTTGTGCTTTATATCGATTTATTTTTACATAAATATAAAAGTCTAAAAGACTCATGACTATTTATATTATCCTGCTTATAAGTCCTGAATAAATTTTTCGCATTGAGTTACTTACAAATATTGGCCCAAGAAGAGTACTTGGATCAATTATATATTTATTGAGAATTAGGATCATGAAACCAAATCTGGCTTTATGTATAGACATTTGATTTTGTGGGTATGTTGTTGCATTATACAGCCAATAAATGGAGCTGATCCTGCTCATGTTTGAACACAGTAATAATAATAACATAATTTTTTAAAGTTCTTGATGTGTTTTTGCTTGGCAAAATTATTGGCAGTTTAATACATAAGTTCCTAATTTTGGAATGGTATGAGTACTGATTTAGCATTTCTTTGAAAAACTTTGAAGCAATTTAATATTTTACTCAAAAATAATTTGGGAAACTGAAAAGTTTCTTGAAATTTAGGATTTTCCTTGTAAACTAATGATATAATTAGTTAATTATCTTGCTTATAAGTAGTAGAAACTTATTTTGATTAGAATGGAACTCCGTTTATTCATGATAAACTTTGGTAACTTGTTGATGTTTAATAATGATTTTAATCTTTAATAATATAATTTGGTGGCAAACTTCTCAATGGTATGGGCCATAAGAAAGTGTTAAAAAATTGTTTTTTTAAATGTTTAGGGCATTGTGAGGCTTAAAATAGTATGATTTATACCAATACATTGTGAAGTTTTTAAAAATATGTTATAAAATACTAATATTTAGCAATTTTAGTCTTAGTAATTATCACCTACAAATGTTTAAATTTTTTTTTATAAATTATTGTCTCCTTGGAAAAAAATTGAATTATATTAAAATATGCGAAAAATTTTAGAAATTGTTTGAAACATGCTAAATTATTTTCGTGAAAATTTTTACATATAGAAGCATACAAAATTTTGTTAGCTAGTTTATTTTAGTAATTACAATTATTTAAAATGCATCATTTATCAACATTTAATTTTAATATTACATGATTATAATACAAGTGAAGCATGTGAAAATTTTATTTTTTTAACAAAAAAATTCATTGCAATTTAAAAAAATGCATTTTTCATATTCTATTGAAAGACTATCGGTGACATTACTTCATTATGTACTCATGTGAAGAGTATTTTTCTAAGATGTATTCCAAAAGAGAATTTTTTTTGTCAGTTTCAATCTTTATTTGCATTAATATGGATACATAAAATTGAAACATTGTTATTGTATACTAATTTTTAAACAACTGTTCTATAAAAAATTCCAAAGACATAGTAAGATCTTTGAAATATATGATGATTCTGTAATGAAATAACACATTAGCCAGCTTTGATTGTCTGACTTTACTTAGTAATTATCATTTACAAAGGTTTGAAATTTCTTTTAGAAATTTCTCTTTAAACTGTCTTCAAAGTTTAAAAAAGAAAATACTCTTACACTATTAAGTTAAAGAAAAAAAATCATGTTAATACATAATTTTTAGAAATAATGATTAAATGTTATTGGATTATTCTTTATTACAAATTATTTCTTATGAGTTATTGAATTGTATTTAAATTGTCTAATTGATGTAAACCAAACAAATATTTCCATACAATTTTAAAAAATAAAAGAATGATTAACATTAAAAACTTTGATGTCCAAACAATAATACTGAAAAGGATTTTCAAGAATAGCAAAAAGGAAACTTTATATGAATATTAAAAAATAAGTTAAATTCACAGGCTTTTTGTAATTACCAAGAAGTTTCTATTTAAAAAAAAATATAACCAATGTCACAAATTTGGTAAGAAATAAATACCTTTGCTTACAAAGAATGGATGAATGTATCCATCTGCTCTGAAACATGACACATTTTAGAATGTAAAAATAATATTGTTAAGGCCGGGGTTCCAGGATTTCAAAGAGCAAGTCAATTCTTCAGGAGCAATGAAAACTTATCCTTTTAAAACAATCTTGAGAAATGCCACAGAACTAGAATTCCCTTAATAAATCCCAGAAGTTCTTCACAGCACTCGGACACAACTAACAGTGTCTAGAAATACAAATAAGTAATGTATTCAGGTAACGGTTATACATTTACGTGGAATCTCTATTATCCAATCATCATAATAAGTTGATTTGCAGTCTCTCGTCCTATTCAACAGCCGAAGTATTAATTAATCGCTCTTGCTGACTTTTCCGTAGACTAAACAAATTTTTGTTTCGGCGAGCCACTCCCTATTTACAGTCTGCACGAATTTTTCGAGAAAAATTGGCTTACATCATGAATTTTGATATTAGTATATTTCTCATATTTCCAGAACCAATTTGTTCAATAGAGCGCTGCAGAATTATTTAAATCATAATGTGGCGGGCACTTATAAAAAATAATTACTAAGCCTATAAGTATACAAAAATTCGAAGCCAAAGGATGGAAGTATAAACTAAACTTAAATCTAATACTATTAACTAAAACTACATATATTTAGTCCCTTTTCTTAAACTAAAATAGTAGAAAATATATGAAAAATATTTAAAGTACTAAAAAGAATTTAAAGAATATAAAATAATAATGTTTACAAATTTGAAAGTTAGCGCGCAATCACAAGTGTCATACTATTAGCTGTTATTTGTTTACATGATAGCACGTTGTTAATCACGTGATGATGGCCACGATCGCAGCGCCCTCTAGTGATGAATCGACCCCATTACGGGTTCATCTTCTTTATGTTCAGAAGGTAATTATCTCGTCTGTTTGACAGGTGCTATTAATGGAATTTTGTATTAAAAATGTTTCAGGCGAATTAATTCAGACAAAAAAGTCAGACAAATTAATTGGATTATTTTTATTACATGGATTAGCTTTGAAAATAAAAGGAAAAAAAAGGTAATACAAATGAAATGTATTCTATTCTGATTTTGTCATTTTCTTAGTTAATTATTTTTTTTCCTTCTACATTCATTACTTGTTTAGAAATCGTCTGCATATAATACTGAGGTCGAATAAATTTAATCCTAAAAATTATTTTAAACAAAGTTTTTTGACAATTTTTAAGCTGTGGTTTGTGTTGGATCATAAACTGAAGCTACTCCAACATATATTTGATTATTTTTATTTGTGACGCGATTTTATTCAAATAAAATATCTGGCAACAGACTTGCTTGTTTTGATTATTCGCTATATGTTCTTATTCGCTGTGTCTGAATTGAATCATGGAATAAAGTTAGGTAAGTTGAAACTTTGTTCTTGTGAATTTCTTAATGTTAAAATTCTTATTCTGTTTTTAATGATGGATTCTAATACATTCACTCCTGTTCTTAAATTCATTAGAGTAATTTTTTTGTCTCCATTTAAAACGTACAATCCGTTAATTTTATTTAAATTAGAATCTTTATCTAAAGTTAGTTTTAAAATTCTTAATTCTTGATATAAAAAAAAAGATGCATGTCTTAAATTTTGAATTTTAAATCTTCGTAACTCTGTGGCTCCAATTTTACAATATCATAATATATCTGAAGGAGACGTGAAAGTTTTTTCCATTTAATATGTAAAGGGATTAAAACCAATAATAATTTAAAATTTTTTGATTTTGATTAGATTAACGATGAATTATATAAAAATCATTTTATGATACATAAATTCCTAACACAAATACATTTTTGAGGAAATGCTTATACGCCTTTTTCAGCTATTTAATATCTGTCTTTGTTTTATTATGTACATAAAACTTCTCCTAAAAATGTATGATAAAAACTGTATTTTTCAAAAAAATTAAGAAAAGTTGTCAAAATTTGAATTGATTGACAAAAATTAGAAATTTTCGCAGAAGGAGATATAACTGATTTACGGATATACATATTGGTGCCTTTACATTTCCCCGGCGCAAATCTCGCAAAGCAGACTTTATTGGCGACAACACACAATATATACAAAAAAAAAAAAAATTTAAATAAAGGTTTGAATTATTTACTTCACAGGCATAAATATTTTAAAATGTCTTCAAATTTTTTCAAATGGTTACCAGCGGGAATATTTTATTTGGCGTCGTTTGTATCATTTCTTGCGACTTTATTGCCTGCGTTGGCGAAATGGAGAAGTACCTTTCTTATACTAAGCAATGCCTTTTTGTCTGGACACGTACATCTGAACTTTACTTCAAATAATTTTCTGTTATGAAAAAGAAAATAGATTATTAAAATGATAAAAATATATATGATTAAAAAGATTACAGAAATGCGTACATATTTTTATAATACAAAACGGAATACAATTTTTTAAAAAATCTGTAGCTTTAAAGCTAAATGTTAAACATTTTTTTAAAAAATTCATTTAGAAAAAAATACGAATGTAATCAAAACGCGTATTAATAAAAAATGTAAAGTTCTTCAACATAAAAGAAACACTTTATAGACTTAAAAATAGACTAATGTGAAAACTTTTTACTAGTGATTAAATAATAAACAGCTTTTTATTTTTTAATCAAAAATTCTTTCAGTAATTTTTTACAAGTACCTTTTGAAATGCCGTAGTACATTTTATTCTGTATATATTATCACAAGATTTAAAAGTCCGAAAAACAAATAACTTTTAAGAAAAACCATTTGTTTCAGTTCTCTGATTTTTTTTTTATAAAACTGTTCATTTTTTCCTGCTAGATACTGAATAATATTTAACACCAAGATATTTAATGAATAAAAAATCTTCGTCTAAAAAAATTCTTTATTTTAATAACTACTGCGTTTAATATCACACGACAATCTTCTATGCATGAAATATATATGTGTGTGTGTGTGTGTGTATAACTCTTTGTATAAAATATACTTCCTTTTAACAAAGGACTTTTGTTAAATAATAATGAAAATACAAAAGATTCCCGAAAACTCGGCACTGGATAATCCAGCAACCCGGATAACTCGACTACACCTTTGCAGGTCGAAAAAACCCACATGCAGACACATTCCAAGTCACTCATTCCTTGTCCTTGTTAATGAAAGAATGCCGGTAAATGATGAATACTTTAACGTTGAGGACAAGATAAAAACTCCTAAAATATCACATAATGAAGGACTAAATGCTGTCGAAACCGTCCTTCAGTATTTTGAACAACCAGGTGCATCGGTAACGGACTTACTGCTCATCCGTTATCTTCATGATGAAACAGCCAAACACGGGATGCAGTACGGAAATCAACCGGGCATTATACATTTCTTTGGGAGGGGGAAGCTAATTTTGGCAAAATCAACAACTAAATTTTCTTTATAAACAGCTTTATGATTTCATAAACTATTTTTCTAAGGAATATGTCTGATTAGTTAAATTACTGCATATTATGTATTCAATAATATTAATTTTTACATGCAGTATATAAATGCTCTGAGCCTTCATAAAGTGCGTACTTTTCCTTTGTTTAAGGGTATTAGGACAGTTTATTTTCTGTTGTATTCGCAAGCAAACAATGAGTACAAGTGCAGCACAATATTTTTCTAGGAAACACTGTGCTTATTCTTTTTCAATCCCAATTTCGATAAACCGGTATTATCATTAACTACTGCATTTAATAAAATTTCAGGCATAAGAAAGTGCATCACAAAACTTTCTAAAGATATAGTCTGCATGTGAATATTACAACTCATAATTTGTATAATTGTTGCCTTATTTTTCATAATTATTGGCAACAAGAATTAATCCTATTTATAATGTATTAATTGAAACTTTTGTAAAAACCGAGTAAAAAAACGTGCTGTTATTAAAATAAAACTCAACTTAAATACAATAAATTAAATTTACAATTGAATTTCATTTTATTTAAATTATTAATGCATACACATTTTAGCTTAGAAATTCAAATAAAAATACACTAGAATTTTATGTAGTAAATAAAATTATTTTTAACACTAATATAATTTTTTTAGTTTTTTGTTAAACTCTGAAGCTTAAAAATGAAGTTTTTTTTTAAACTACCACTCAAAAGTTCAAATAAATGTTTAAAGAATTTTTTATAAAAAAGGCTTAAAATGGAAGTTTTACTTCGTATGAGGCAAATTAAGATTATAAAATTCTAAAAGGTTTCTTAATCAAAATATACTTTTTAATTGTTATTTTGCAATGATATATTTTTACTGATGCTATAAATTTAATAAAAAAGATTTCCTGCACAAAGAAAAAGTAACACTAAATTCTCTTACAAAATCAAACAAATAAAACACCCACGGCTCTTTCGTTAATGGAATATGTCGTAGCAATTTTTAACGAAAATAAAATTTAAGTCTTGAACAAAGTTGACAAGAAGGATTTTATTTCACTTCAAAGCAGATTTCTAGAAACTTTCTTCAGTTACATATGGAGGAGAGTAGTCAAACTTAAAACACAGAAAAAGTTCACGAAATGAAAAACATTAGGCGAAACTAAAACATTCGATGACAATAATTTTAAAAAAAAAAAGAAATGTTTGGAAATAAATGAAATATATTAATATATTTTTCGAAGTAATACAAAAACCTGTGTTGTGTGTGTGTGATATTATTCCATCTGAATTTTAAAATATTTAAATCTTATTCTTTTTAGCAGACGATTTAATCTTATGTATTGATATAATTTCCTATTTACCGTTATTTTTTTCTTGAAAATACTTTTGGGAAAAGTTGTAACTTTAACAGTAACTTAGATTATTCTGAACGTTTTTAGTGAAATTATTAGGTATGGTAAGGTTTAAAACTTTAATTATAAATTTACGGCCTATTTACTTATCGACTTCGAAGTTCCTGCTGCGAAACTGATTAAAGTTCTTGGCTTATCATCTGCTACACATGTTGTCGTCCATTTTATTTCAGTTTTCATTCCGAGACTAATACAATGTAACATGTCCCAAAAGAATTTAAAAGAAAATACTTTACTTGGAAAAAAAGTCTTCTTGTAGGAGTTTCTGAATATTTTTCTTAGACAGAAACTTATCTCCTACTTTAATTACCCTGTTACATAGTTTTGTACTTTTTTCTTTTCCGGTTTCTTTTCTTTTTTTTCAAAAGCGTAAGAAAATTGATAAAAATAAAGAAAAATTCAATTTGTTTCTTTGGAATAAGGTCAGATTAAATTATAAATGGAATCCTTTTTAGAAGTAATAGAAATGGTAAGAAAATTCATTTAAGGAAGAGAAAGTATTTCTCTTTAAATAAAACTACATGCTCATACTTCGAAAAATAGTTAACTGAAATCCCTAAGACACTAAGACCTTTTATTACTTTACAATAATAATTTTTTTACACATATATATAGAATATTTAAATATATTTTCTTTTAAAACACCTTTGTGAAAGAAGTAATTAGAAACAACGTTTACTATTTGACAGCTTTCTATGGTTCTTTTCTGCCCTCTGGACTCGAGAAGGTTGCTATATACACTGGTGTTCAAAATTAAGAACATTTTTTGATTTTGTCGATTATCTCTAGAACTATTTGACAGAATTTAATAAAATTTGGTATGTATACAGGGCTGATATAATGCCAAAAATAATCATTCAACACTTCACATACACACGCGTGATCGTACGAAACACACACACACACACACTCATCGGAGTCAGAACGTATGCAACAACAGTTGCAGAATATGACAAGAAAGAAAAAGGCTAATAGGGGTATGGTCCTCTGATTCAAATAAGCAGGCTTCACACACTGATTCAATACCGGAAATAAGGAAATTTATAAGTTTCAGTGGCAACTAACCCTACTACTCATCAACTCTGTTTTCTGGCCTTGGATGGTTCTCGGAGGGGGCTTTGCGAGTTGTAATTGCCCTCCTTAGAGCGTCCCAGCAATGCTCTATACGGATGAGGTCTGGAGATCTAACTGGCCTATCCATTCCTACCGAATATCCTCACAAGATGTGCTAAATGTGTTGTCATCCATTAAAATAAAATCAGAGCCAACTGCACCCTCCAACGTGATGCCTGCCCAAACCATCAAGCCTCTACTATAGTAATAGTCGATTTCTTGGGCATTGAAAAGCAGGTAGTGAGTCTCTGATTCTCTCCATATTAAAGTACGGCGAGAATATATGGAAAGAACCAGGGACCCGCTACCTGCCTTCCAATATACGAGAAATCGATCGTTATGTTTGGGGAAGCTTGATGGTCTGGGCAGACATGAAGTTGGATGGCTGCATAAACCCCCATGCCTCTGAAAGTGGTACTGTGACTGCTGTGAGGCATAGGGATGAGATTTCGGAGCCCTATGTTCCCCTTTTCACAAGTGCAGTTGGCCCTGATTTTATTTCAATTGATGACAACACTGGTCACTTGATATAGCTCATCTGGTCGACGAATTTCTAGAAAGTGAGAATATTCCCCGAATGACTTGGCTAGTTAGATCTCTAGACATCATCCATATAGAGCAGGGGTTCTTAACCCTGTGCCAGATGACGCCAATATGCCTGCGAAGCTATTTTTGAGCTCCCGCTACTGTCCGCTATGTACTATATCAATATCAACTACGTCCCAAATTAATATCCTGTTTCGGTTCCACATATTTATGTTACTCCTTTTCAACAAAGAACACAATTAAATCAACAACCAGATCTCGACTTAACGATAGAAATCTCAAAGATATTACAAGATTGGAAACATCATTTCATACGCCGGAAATTGAAAAATTAGTGCATATTATGCAATGCCAAAAATCTTTATATTTGTAACTTTTTAGTGTAGGATACATTGTTTATGATGCTTATGATTGCAATAAAATAAAGAAATGTTTAGAATCATTATACTTCTTTAACTGCGCCTACCAGCAATTTCCTGTTTGTCAGATATGCCAGACAGAGAATAAGTTTAAGAGTCCCTGATTTAGAGCATGTCTGGGGTGAGCAATTGTAGCTCACAACTCCCCTCCGAGAATCATCCAAGGCTTGGAAACAGAATTGCTGAACGAGTTGGGTTAGCTGCCACTGGAATTCATAAATCCCTTTATTTCCGGTATCAAATCACGATGTGAGGCCGGCTTATCTGAAACAGAGGACCATACTTTTTTTTTCTTGTTATATTCTGCAACTGCTGTTGTATACTATCCGACTTCGATGAGTGTTACACACGATCGCGCATGTGTATTTTAACGGTTGAATGATTATTTTTTTGCATAATATCAGCCCTGTATACATACGAAATTTCATTAAAATCTGTTTCTTAGTTCCAGAAATATTCGACAAAATCTAAAAATTTTCTTACTTTTGAACACCAGTGCATAAAAAAGAAACTATGCGGTTGATTTAGATTTGAATCTGTATCAAAATAGGCAATATGTTATTATGAAATCTGTACTGTGAAATTATTTTTAATACATCTATTAAAGTTGGAAATTATTCTCTTTTTCCTACTATTATCATCTGCTTTCATTACTTATATAACCAATTTTTTTTTACTGCTGATTTTATTTGCTGATATTGTTTCGTTTGGTAAGTTGGTATCCTTTTTGTCATAAATCTTGATGTGCGAATTCTTCAGTTGACTCCATAATTCGAATTGATATACATTTTTTATAAGTAATAGAAAAAGCTGTTGCTTTTTTTTAAAGTAATTGATCTAATTATATTTTCGATTGCAAAGATTTTTGTTTCAGCGGGCTTATATGTGAATATGTGTGTGTTCTTGTTTGTTCCGCCCTAGTTTAAGTCTAAAAGTTTATTATATTTCGAATGGATTATTTACACCATATTTTGGAAGCTGAACCACATAAACTAGAACGACAATTCAGTCAGCCTTTTTTATATTCTACTTTAATTTTAAAAACAAAATAAAGAAATATTTTAAAACTCTTCTTTAATGAAGATTTAATTATATTTACAATTAGGGATATTTTTGTTTGCATATTTGCAAGTAGTTTATCGAAAGGGTATTCTGGAAAAAATATCCATTTATATATAGTATATATATATATATAGAGAGAGAGAGAGATTATAGTCAACACTTTTTTAAGAAAATTTTTAATGCTTAAGGAGTACATTTTAAATTCAGTTATATTCCAGTGTTTTTCGAAATATCTATATTCGAAGGATTATGTATATATCAGTAACTATTATGACTATATATAAATAAATCATCTAATTTTACTCACTGTGTAATGGATATTGCATTCATAAACTGTTCCCTGCATATTCGAATACATTCATATCAGTTAATAATTATGTAGCACAGTTTGGATTTAGATGACTCATAATTTTCCTAAGTAGGCGAAATTGAAGCGCTTAATTCCCTTTCAAAGACTACAAGCGTGAATTTCTTGATCGTTATTATGGAAATACTGTACAGCACAATTTGGGTTCAATGTATTTTACTCGACAATAGAAATTATAAGGTTCCCATGAGTATCTGAAAACTGGTAAATAATGGAAACAGTTTAACTAAATGATATGGTAATTAAGTTCTGCTGTATGTATAAGGTTCTACTGAGTGGAATGGATAAATTGCTCCGATCTGAAGGTGTGCCGTAATTAAATGTTGATTAGGCGTTTACGAACTACCCTTAATATCAGCAAAGCTTATGTGTATGATTTGAAATAATAATTATACTGTTTCTGTTCTATTTGGAATATCGAAATTAGAAAGAGTGTGTGATTAGTCAGTTTTATATCTATCTCGTTTTATCTTCTCAAAATATCACTCAAAAAGTATAAGTGGCGTAAATACTCTAATAATTACAAATTCTCGGTTGTTGTTGTTGTTATTATGTCACCTGTATGATGATGTCAGATTGAGGCCCACGAAATTCATTGCGGCAAAGGGTTAGATGTAAGCCTGTCGTTAGCCGTAGCTTTGACACCATACAGGTGACAGTACGTTTTGGCTCAGTTCCACCCCAAATTTGAGGGAGAGCACCCAAAGCGTGATCAGGGACACCCACCTCTCCTCTCCTCCCACCAACCTCACGAGAGGACTTGTGGCTCGACGGCTATTTAGAGTACCCCCGTACGGAAAAGGCAACGTACTTTTACAATCACCCATGCCTTATCCGGGATTCGAATCCAGATCTTACGACACAGCAGTCAGCGTCACTAACTACTTAACCTGATGTGTGTGGGTGACATTAATTCTGACTCATGAATAACAATTCAAAGCCAGTTTTTATTTTCACAGTAATTAAAACAACAAAAACTCTACTGTTGCCAGCATCAATTTTAAGTTTCTAAAATACATAAAAAACAATAATAATAATCAAGCAGAGGATCAACGTCTGATATATCGTATATTAAATAAACTTTAGTTATGAATTATTATAAATTTTTTTGTTAGCATTGATTATAATGTTAAAAATAAGTCTATGTTTGAAATGCTATAAAAATCCTCTTCTAGTTTTGAAGTTTGGCTTACTGAGTATTAAATTTTGTAAATGTTAAAAGATATTTTAAAAAAATTATTAAATATCTTAAATTTATTATTTTTTTGTGTGCATGTGTTTTAAAAATTTATTTTGTGGAAGTTCAGGAAATGTTTCTACGAAGTACTAATAGGAATATTAGTTCAAGAACAGTAAAATTATTATATTGCATTTAAAGCAGAGTTTCCAAATGTTCAAAATATTTGAAAACTGAAATTTTTTTCAGATTAATTAAGAGTATAATGAAGTATTTAAACATGAAAATATTTTTTTTTCTTCAGAAAACGTTTTAAAATTCTTACTTTTTTGAAACTCAAATGCATACTTTAAGGGGTCTCAGGGGTGTTAACTTTTTCTGGAGGGCTGAAAATATAAACAATATTCAAGTACATATAACTCTTTTAAATTAAAATTAAATAATTCGAATCTTTAACATATTTTTTATAAAGAAATAAGGCTTCAGAAAAGTGTAAAATGTTTAAAATATAATAATAATTTAAAAAATTATAAGCATATGAAAATAAGAAATGTTTTATAAGATATATTAATTAAGTTTTACTGCGCGCATGCTATTTTCAAAAGTATTAGCTTTAATTACAAGCAATAAGTTGTTTTATAAAGTTAAATGTATCCTTATTATACCGTAGTAAATTTAAATAAATAGGATAACAAATTATATTTTTTAAAAAATAAAAGACATATTTTAAAATTTTTTTAAAAAAATTTTAATATTTTTCAAATATTTTGAAATACAAAAGACATATTATTCTTAATTTACTAGGGCTTAAAGTGTATGATACATTTTATAATTCTATAAAGTTTTATGCATCAAAGACTACTATTTTAGAAAATAGCGTGCGCGCAGTAAAACTTAATTAATATTTCTTGTAAAAAAATTTCTTATTTTCATATGCTTATAATTTTTAAAATTATGATTATATTTTAAACATTTTACACTTTTCTGAAGCCTCATTCCTTTATAAATAATGTGTAAAAGATTCGAATTATTTAATTTTAATTTAAAAGAGTTATATGTATTTGAAAATTGTTATATGCATATAAAAGAATTACAATATTAAGTGGCAAAATAGAAAGCGCGATTTTCCTTTCTATATATGCTGTTGGATTATTATTTTTGTTTGTTACTATTTTTATTCGCTTTCTATATATTTTTTTCTTTACAAATTCATGAAGCTGATGGTCGTCTATAATTCCTCATTCTATCCATCTCTTATAATGCTCTATCCTTCATTATTTTTTCTCCCATATAAAACTAAAAATAATTAATTAAATGTAATCAATGAAATAATATTTGAAAAAACTGTATTAATATCAAGTGTATCCACTACAAGTTTAAAAAATGTATTTGAATTTGAGTGAATGAATAAAAAATATT
This sequence comes from Trichonephila clavata, assembly GCA_019973975.1. Taxonomy (NCBI): domain Eukaryota; kingdom Metazoa; phylum Arthropoda; class Arachnida; order Araneae; family Nephilidae; genus Trichonephila; species Trichonephila clavata. The sequence continues at coordinate 102,618 of BMAO01006917.1, read as the reverse complement.
TTATTAACGATGGAAAATTTGAACAAGATATATATGCATATATAGGGAGAGAGGGAACTAATAGTAGGAATTGAAAAAAAAGGCCATATATTATACACATCATTTCCTGACAACAAATAATTTAAAATATTTTTTCTTACCATTCATTTATTAAAATTAAGTTGTCAATTTATGAAAGTATCTGAATTGAAATGCATATATATTTAATTGTTAAAAAAATTATCAAAAATGAGTTTTTAAGATGATAAGGATCTAGATTCAAATTTATTAGAACGATCCAAGTTATCTCTGAACAATGGAGATAAATAGTCGTTTGGCGGAAAAATGAATTCATACATGTTTTTATAAGAAACAAAACTTATTATTTTAATTTTAAAAAATATCTATAAAAACACGCATTATTTTTTTAAATTTTATGTTAAAGAAAACTATAACACACTGAAACATTTATATTAGCTACATCTTTGAGCAAAGACACGAGCACATTACTGCGAATTAAGTACAGAGTTTGCATAAATGATTCATTAATTTTGAAAAGACTATATTTTAAAAAGTGTTATACACGTACACGCATGAAAGATGTATGAAAAAAAAACCCACAAACTTGCCAAGTTTATACATTCTCTACAAATGTTTAATATGTGACCTTTTGGGTGACGCGACACTCGTTTAAACTAGAATCAAGCTCATTCTACACATTTTGTAGCAAAGTCCTGTCAATTGTCTAAAATGCAGCACAGTTTCTTTGAGCTCGACTGAAGATTGCGGTTGTGAGAGAACGTATATAAACAAGGTCCTTTACATACTGTTTTCATCAGAAGTCGTAGGAAGGTAAGTCAGGGAAACTGGAAGGCCATAGGGGGCCACACTTGGTCATTTTAACCAATACGCTCAATTCAGCGATGCAAAAGTTCATCGTTTAAGTCGTCACAAACTGGGATGTGCCAATCAGGAGGTTCCCCGTGTTGTTGGATGTCATAATTCCTGAAGTTAGCATTAAGTGACGGGAGCTAACACAATTACAACATATCCAGGTAAAGTTAAACGGTCACAGTTTGCTCAGCGAAGAAAAACGGGCAATGCATCTTTGCGACACTGCACAGAAAACATCACCTTTGGCGAATCTCTTTCGATTGTCACAACAATGCGTGAATATTCTGCGCCCCAGAATTGCACATTATGATGATTCACGTTCCCGGATAAAAGGAACTTTGCTTTTTTGCAGAATGTCAGTTTGGTGACTAAATCTTTGTCTTTCAGTGCTTTCTGTTTATTGAAGCAAAAATCTGGTCGACGAGCGAAAATTTGGTGAATTAGTTGAACACCACTTGGTGAACAGCAAGAAGGACCAAAAATATCACAGTGAAATTTATTTGGCAAATAACATGTTGTACAAAGATCAAACGATTAAAATTACAGCCTCTTGTGAAGTGTGGTAATGACAAAATCAGTAGTTAGTGTTGCCGCCATTGTTGGCAATAAGCGCTGCCACACACCTCGACATAGAATCAAAGAGGTTTTACATGTATCTTTGAGGTACAGTAATCTATATGGCTTCCAAATATTGCCAAAGTTGATCTGATGTAGCAGCGGGTGGTGTATGTCGGGCCAGTCGTTGTGCAACTATGGACGAAACACTCTCCAGTGGCGATCGATAGATCGGGAGGACATGCAGGTCAAGGAAGAGAACTCTTGAACATTGCGTGCCATTTGTGATCGTGCATTATCCTGTTGGAATATGGCTGATGGCAAGCACTGAAAGTATAGGAGGTCCACGGGCTCCAATACCTCAGAGATGAAGCGCTGGCTGTTCATTTTACCGGCAATGCATACTAGATGGGTGTGGCAGTGAAATCCAAAACCATCCCAAACCCGGATACCGGTCCAGGACGAGAGTGGTGATGCATAGCACAACAGTTCAGCAGCCTCTCACTACTTTGTCTCCAAACTCAAATCCGAGCATCGTGATGTTGCAGGCAAAAGCGAAATTCGTCATTAAACACACTGTCGTTCCATTCCGCTGTCCATGTCCATGTTCATCGCATCATTGGCGGTGCAAACACCTGTGGTTTCCAGTCAAGGATAAACGAAGTAATGGACGCCTTGTGGACATTCCACTCTGCTGCAAAGAAAGGGAGTCGAATGGTACGAGCGGACACCGAATGATGCGTAACAGACTGAATCTGTTGTGCCATGGCTCGTAATATGGCTGTGCGCTCCATCCCCACCATGTGCACAATTCCACCTTTCATCACGGGCAGTGGTGCAACGAAGGGGGTGCGATCGGCCTTGTCGGAAGGTCTTTTTCTGATAATTTAGTGATGATATATCTGTATCACAGTTGCTTCATTTCGTTGACCTATTTCTCTGAAGGATAATATGCAATCCCTATAGGCTACTTTTCTCTCTCGGTCAAATTCAGAAACTTCTTCAGAAGACGCTCAATGTTTTTCACGAGGCATAAGTAAACAGTTTACGCAAAAAATACATACGAAAAAGGAATTGCTATCACTTCAAATCACCAATCTATTCTCCACTTATATATTGCTTGCGGGAGGCGCTACGGTCGGCCGCGATGTGCGTCTGTGCTATAATGCTAATGATTTGCATATTTCGTCTCCGCCAATACATGATGTAAATTTGACATGGTTTGCATACTTCCTTCAGGGCGTTGCATTTTGTGGGGCCATCGGTGTATATCTTTCATGTCTGTTCGTCAGCGACTTTCAAACTGAAGGGCGAATCTGAAAAACTGTATAAACATAAAGTGTCATTCACCACAAGTTTCAAAAAATGTATTTAAACTTGAGTTGATGAACAAAAAGTATTTTATTAACGATTGAAAATTTGAACAAGATATATATATATATATATATATAGGGGAGAGTGTGAACTAATTGTAGGAATTGAATGAAGTGCAACAGAGAAAAATGTCTTATTTCCCAATAATACATAAAAATAGCTTTTAGTTAACATACGACAGTTTATTTTATTATAGAAACATTCCGATAAACAACCTAAATATACCAAAGATAAAAAATATAAATGAAGAAAATAAAGATAACATATATTTTTGGTTTTAAATAAAAGAAATAATAATAGGTCCCCATTTTAGTCAAAGACTCTTTCTGTATCTGCAATTGTTATGTTTCTTGGAATCCAATTTCTTTCTTTTTTGGCTTTGTAGGTAATGCAACTTCCTCAATTATTATTTTATTTTATATATATATATATATATATATCGGTTTCAAAAACGTTTAATGGATGTCGAATTAAAATACTTTGCGTGTTAAAGATAAAAGATTCTTTCTTTTCTTCTGAAAACTTTTGAGATTTTATGCAGTCAGATTTTTTTATATTTAAAATTATTTAAAATACACTGAAATTTTAAAAATAGATTCTTTAAATTTTTCTTTATTTTAAATGGATGTGAAGCATATTAAAAAGATGTTTTAAATATCAAGAATAACAGAAAAATGAAGCTTTTTACGACAAATAGCAGACGAGTCAATTTTTCTTAAAATTGCCTCAAATTCAAATGAAGGGACACTAAAATGCCTTCAGCGGGACATTCAGGACCCTTTGGTCGTGGGTTGTAGACCCCTAGTATACATCATTGCTCGTGTTACCTTTTGAGTCATAATATCTTTGCTTATCTCAAAAAGGCTATCTTCGGTTAACGTTAAAGAATATGACCCAAATTCAAAATATTTGTTCAGATATAAAAGTACTCAAACATTAAGATTATATTCTGACTTCACTATCCAGTAGAGAATCACTTATTATATAATATTACTCATTTTTATCTCAGGTGACACACTTTTTCAGTCTCAAAAATGTGTTCCACGTTAAGTTCAAGCTCTCGTACATATGGTGAAAACAGCCTTAAACATTTCAAATAAAATAGAGCGTATAACAAAACTTGAGCTAATATCATATGGAGTCTATCATGCCCTAATTTTTATCATTTTGCTACATGCATGCTGCAAAATGTACTTTCATATGTTATTTATCATAATAACAACACTGCTGGCCACCGTAAATGCAACACCCTGAAGGAAGCACGCAAATAACATGATATTTACAACATGCATTAACGGAGGTGAGATATGCAAATGATTAGAATTTCAGCACAGACACATATCTCACGCACGATTGTGGCGTCACCTCAAAGCGCTATTTAAGGCTTGGAGATTTCGACGATTTCAAGTTCGGCAATTGTGTTTTTCTTGCGTTTTTTTCAAAAAACGATCAATTATATCTCGTAGAAAACAGCGATCAGCTTTTGATCAAGTATCCGAGTTCGACAGAGGAAGGAAAGTGGCCTACCGAACTTGTGGATTATCTTTCATGGAAATCGGTAGTCGTGTAGGACGAAACCAAACAACTGTAATGCGGATATGTGACCGTTGGATGCAGGAGGGTACGACGTACCGACGAGGTCGATCGCATCCACCTCAGTACAACACTTCACGTGAGGACAGGCAAATTGTGCGCATGGCAGTGACGAATCGCTCAGTCACATCACGAACCATAGCACAGCACATTGCGTCTATAACGCATCATTCAGTGTCTGCGCGTACCATTCGACACCGCTTACAACAGAGTGGTCTGTCCGCAAGATGTTCATTGCTTGGTCTACCCTTGACGCAGAACCACAGACGTCTCCGCCGCCAATGGTGCGATGAAAGAAGGATGTGGGCGGCAGAATGGAATGAAGTTGTCTTTACTGACGAGTCACGCATCTGTCTGCCACAACACGATGGTCGGATTCGAGTCTGGAGACACCGTGGAGAGAGGATGCTGAACAGCTGTGTTTTGCACCGCCACACTGGTCCTGCACCGTGTATTATGTTATAGGGTGGTATTGGATATCACTTTCGCACTCCTCTAGTTCACATTGCCGGTACTTTAAACAGCCAGCGCTACATCTCCGAGGTGTTGGAGCCAGTTGTCCTTCCTTACCTTCACGGCTTGGTCACAGCCATATTTCAACAGATTAATGCGCGACCACACGTGGCACGCATTGTCCAAAGGTTCTTCGTCAATCACCAGATTGAATTGCTTCCCTGGGTGGTTCGCTCTTCGGATCTTTCACCGATAGAAAACATGTGGTCCATGGTTGCTCAACGGTTGACCCAGATTACTCCCCCAGCTGCCACACCAGATCAACTTTGGCAACGTGTGGAAGCTGCTTGGTCTGCTTTACCCCAAGAACACATCCAAAGTCTCTTTGAATCATTGCCGAGGAGTGTGGCAGCGGTGATCTCCAACAATGGCGGCTACTCTGGCTACTGATTCTGGCAGGAACCACACTTCACAGAAGTCTATAAATTTAATCATTTGATACTTGGTCAACATGTTATCAACAAAATAAATTTTGTTGTGCTATGTCTTGTCTTTCTTGGTGTTACACATACGGTGGCCAGCAGTGTAAATTAAACATTTAATTTTTAAAAACTTTATGCTAAAAGTTATTGAATTTTGATATATTTATAGACTTTTAAATTTTTTGAGAATGATCACTGGAAGCGAATTTAATAGTTATAAAATATAACTCATTTCATGTCTCACATAAAAGCGATTTAAAAATGATATATTTTAATCTCCATCGTCTCGTCGTCTATTCCGCCTTCTTTTACGAAACTGAGTTTAATACAAATTGCAAACCCACAAACGAGTGCATTTAATCGTCTTATAAGATAATTTTTCTCAAACTCGGGCCCTAACTGGTTTGAAATGGGACTACGAGGGAAAATAAAAGAAGTAAAGGAGGGCTTATTATTGCTGGGAAAGATTTTAAATCGCCTCGGATGGCGGAAGTTTCCTGTAAAAAGCGAGTCAGCCCACTTTTTATTAACCTATTTTTAGAAAATGAAAACTTTTATGCTTCTCCTAACGATGTACTAGTAATATTTATTTGGGGAGCTTCAATTGTGAAAAATAGTGATTACTTGATTTTGCTTCCTGATGATTTCAACGTAAAATATTTGAAAAAATGAAAATATAAGGGAAGAGTTTGTTTAAAAGTATGCAGCAAGATTTTAAGATGTTTAATTAAAATTTATTTTTAGTTATATTTTGAAAACGGGAATTAAATTTCTTCACGTTAATGCTTACTAATGTATGATATTGATAATGAATAATTTAACATATGATTCAAGCACCGTTGCCTATAAAGAAAATGAAGTTTCAAACGAAATTAGTTTTGCAAAAAAAATGGGAAAATACTAAACTATAAATTTTAATCATTTGGGAGGTAAATAATCGGTCCTCCTCGCCTATTAATGATTATTCAATCTTATGTGTTAGGAAAATTACTCAAGCTTACGTAGGGATCAACTACCATGGAAAATTCGGCTCCTCCATGACGGTGATGAGACGCCGTTAAGGCCGGATTACAGATGTGAAGGCTGCATTAAGACAACTTTTATGCTTGAGCCTTGAAAGGTCCGATAGTAGGTCTGAGAGAGTCCACTCGAATCTGGAAGTGAATTTGATAGTGATTGTGTTAGAGCGTGTAGGTTCCCCCTTTTTGCGTCTCTTTAAAGGTGGAGTATGTCACGCCTTCAAAAGAGACACGTAACGCAGAATCATTTCCGTTTGGACGTAGCTGGACTGCTTTGACGTAACTGCTATTAGGCCATTGGTTCTTGTCACCCCCGTACGGTGGACTTAAAAGTTGTAGATTGGCAGGGGAACTCCGTGGGCTACTTCTCTGCCGATTGGATAAAGGGAGGTAAAGGGTTGGCTTGCCCTAGAACCTATCATTGGTATCCTCCTGTCTTAGGTACTTTCCCACGCGAAACAACATAGCCGTAGGGGAATTACAGGAAGTAACTTCCCCGCAAGGGAAAGTTTATGTTTATTATTTTTGGCAAGCATGAATACAGTATCGAGCTCAAAGGTTATCACAATGTTCTATTTATCTTTCAAACGTGGGCAAAGTAAGTAACGAGGTGAACTTTGTCTGTTCACTTTTGTGGGTCACGTTATTATAACATTAATTTTAATCATATTTTATACAATCCTTATAAATATTTAAATATCAAGCAAGAATTGTCTTTGAATTTATACAAAAAAATCACCCATGATTAAAAATTTTAAAAGTACTTTCCTGCTTGCATTTACCTTTTACTATTCCATATCTTTCTATGGTGAAGGGAACTCCGTTAATTAAGAAGAAGGAAACTGGATTTTTTCTTTTGAGTCGATCTATATCACTTATATTTTTAATTTGTTGGATTAACGTCATATCAGATCCAAGTAGTTCTAACTGGTTTTACCTAAGGTATCCATGTCTTTTTTAGGTCTAATGTGTAAACATGTAACGGGGGGTTCTATTTGCAATTCACATAATCCTCTAGGGAAAAAAATCTTTGTGAATGAACATAAAATCGCTTTCTGTAACGGAGCTTCTATTGATGTTAATGAGAGTTGCTATTTAAAGTCAGGTAATGGTCATCATACGGAGTTATAGAAGTAATAGTTGAAATTACTTGGGCTCAAGAGAAATGACTTGACGGGTCATTTTAGAACACTTAGTATTGCTGACAACTTATTTTTAACGATAAAAATTGAATTTATTATTATGGATAGTTAAATTAGTGATACATAGTGATTTGATAGTCATAATAAAAATGTTTAGTACATTCTCACACTTCGGGGGGCAAGAGTTTGCGACAAACTTAGTAAATTAATTTTTGAAAATAAGGCTATAAAGCATCAGTTTTGAATTTTTAAAAATCTTTGAATAGTTTCATCTGTAGGTTCATTGGTCCAAACGACATAGTATTCCTACGGTATACGGAATGGTCAGTGCTCACTCTTTAAAAACACCAACAAGGAAAGATATAAATTATTATGCATTTTATATGAGTTTTTAATTACACATACAGAGAGCAAATTTTCGGCTTTTTTGTTTTCTTTGGTATACAATTACCGCTTCCTTGCTGTAGTATATATTATATCACATGACTTCGTAGTCTATTTTTAAACATCGTTAAAAAAAATTTTTTTTCCTTTGTAGCAAAATTACAATTCATTTTCGAATGAGTCTTTGATAGAAAATATTCTGTGAAATTTATTTCTCTGAATGGTGGACCCTCATTCGGAAAAAAATATCATGGTTGAATACGGACCTTCATTAAAAGAATACAATACTTGCTAAATGGATTATTGAAAATTTACTTCAAAAGTTCACAGTGCCAAGTGCGAGCCTGAAGAAGCAGCTGGACCTCAATAAAATAGAATCTATGAAAAACTGTTTTTCAGGCATTTACTCTCCATCCCGACTATCAAATCCCCTTCCTTCTCTGTCGCTTTTAGACAGACAGAAACAGCATTGTTTAAAATAGAAAATTTTATTTTGAAGATAGGCATCTTTTTTTCCTAATATTAAATGTAGCAAATTTTCTTCTGGAGCTCACAAATACATTTATACATATATATTTCTAAAATTCAGCAATCTTCATAATGCAAATATTGTTCTTATTTTTTTGCGTTTGTTAGAATAATAAACGAATTTGGAATATATTTGTCGATAAAGTTTAAAATGAATATTATTGGGCTAAAGGTTAGTTCAGTAGAGCAAAGTTCTCATTCCTTCATTTTTCAGCTATTCTTCGTTTATGAGCAATTAAATATAAATAGGATATTTTATATTAATTCAAAAATAAAGGAAATAAATTTTATTTTTATTTTATTTATTCCTATATAATTTGTCTAAATATATAATTTAGTTATAATTTGTAACTTTATTCATAAATTGGTAATAATTTTTCATTACTTTAAAGTAAAAAAAAAAATTCCATGCTCTTTTTTTAAATTATAACTCTAATATGTCTTTTATTTCTATATATCTATATAAATAAATAAAATTGAAGTGTCTGTTTGTAATTTCAAATTAGCAGCTTTTTACTAAATGCATTTAAAGGTATATACGGTACTTATATCAAAAAATAAATTTTAAAAATTTTTGTCGGTCTGTCTGTCTGTTTGTTCCAGCTAATCTCGGGAACTTCTGGACCAATTTTAAAAATTCTTTCATCAATGGAAAGCTACATTATCAGCGAGTAACATAAGATATATTTTATCTCAATTAAATATAGTGTAGATTCTTAGTGTATAGCGTTTTTATTGCATGTTTCTGTTCATCTATCTCTTTCGTTTGTATCCCAGTATGATACACATAACAACAACATTTGTGTGGAAAAGTAATAACAGCGATACAGACTATTTGAAAGCCTTTTATGGCTTTTTACCCGTCACCTGGAGTCGAGAATGCTGCTATATATATATATATATATATATATATATATATATATATATGATAAAGAATCTATGCAATTGTGTGATTTGAATATAATTAAAATATGAAATATGTTCTTTCTGAATTTATTTTTAATATATCTACTAATGTTGGAAATTATTCTCTTTTTTATATTATTATCATCTTTTGAATAAATAATTTGTATAACTCTAATTTTTTTCTGTTTATTTTATTCTTCGATATTTAATCGTTTGGTATTATATAAGTTTTGTTTCAAAAGTTAGTAACCTTTTTGTAATAAATTTCGAAGTAAGAATTCAACATTTGACTGTTAGAATTCTAATTGATAATTGTTTTTGACACGCAATAGAAAAGGTTGTTGCCTTTTCTTATGAATTTCATTAGATTTTTCATTACAAAGAATTTTTTTCAATGTTCTTACGTGTGAATATGGGTTCTTGTTTCTTACGTTGTAGATTTTTTGAATTGATTATTTGCACCATATTTCGAATACTAAGCCATCGAAACAAAAAGGACAAATCGATCCCTTGATTATGTTAAATTCAATTGTAATATTTAAATGATTTACAAATGAGTATCAAATATTGTCATAATTATATAAAATTTCCTAGACTTTTGAAATTGGTATTGAAACTGAACAATCTTTTCGACCTAAATTAACTGTGAAATCGGTACGTTTTATACCGTCGGCCAATTCTTCAAATGAAAAGACGTCGCCACAAACTACATTACGCAACCAATAGTGGAAAATTATTTCCACGCATGCACCAATGTATCAATGTTATTTGATGACAGCATTTGGCGACGCCTTTTGATTTGGAGGTTTTGTTTGACGGTATAATATGTAAGTACCACGCAATTTTATTAAATAATTTTTAAGCAAGTAACTAATATTAAATAAACCTTTTATTTAATATTAGTTTCACCTTCATTCAACAATTCAATTTCAGTCTGTTTATTCAACTTCATTTAGTTTATTTCTTAATAATTATTATCAGAAAAAAACTTTTATATACCCTTTTATATTTGGAATATACAGGGTTATCCCTCCACGGGGTATACCTTCCAAAGTATCGAAGTGCTATAGTAAAAAAAAAAAATGAAAACAACAACAAAAAAAATTAATGCAACAAATTAATACAAAAACAGCAACAAAAAAAAAAAAAACATTTGAAAGAATACAGAAATAGTTTAAGTTCTTTTTCCATATTTTGAAAATATTCTGTATGTGAAACATTGGTTAAATAGCATACAAAATGTAATTGTCCAGTTCCTTCCACACTCTACATCAACGTAGTACAACCAACGTTGAAGCCACGTGGTACAACCACGTGTTATCTGAAGAATTAGTCTTTTACATAAAATCAAGTTTTTATACCTCCTTTGCCATGTGATGTAGCAAAACTGCATGAAAGGATAACACGTGCTGTCAATAACGTTAATAGTACCATGTTGAGTGAGTGTGGCAGGACCTAGAATATGGCATTGATGTATGCCGTGTAACCAAAGTTTCACTCATAGAACGTTTGTGAAATATGTAAATAGCATTCGAAGTATTTCTGTATTCTTTTGAATGTTCTTTTTTGCTGTATTCATCTTAGTTTTTTTTACTATAGAGCTTCGGAACCTTGGAGGGAATAATTAAGAACTCTGTATATTATAGACTTTAGTTGTACGTTTGAAGAGCTTTAGGAGTAATACATTATTTATGTACCGTAAAATCCGGCGTGTAATGCGCACCGCCGTATAACGTACACATATACTTTCAAACTGCAATTTTTAATGTTTAGATCTATTCGCCGTTTACCGCGCACACCCATTTTTACAAAGAAACCTGAAATGTACGTGAGCAATGCTTATATGTTTTGAAGTCATTTTTTGAGGTATTATTCCAAGTTTTAGAAGAAAAATAGTATACTTCTAGAACAACAATCCTTTAATTTCACAAGGAATGTCATTTCTTTCAAATAAACAGTATTTTGATATTGTGGAAGTCTAAATTTTATCTATGCTCATTTTATTTATATTTTTTAAGCTCTCATTTTTATACCCAGCGTATAAAGCGCACCCTTAAATTTCGAGCTTATTTTTTGTGTTCAAAGTGCGCGTTGTACGCCGGTTTTTACGATACATTATTATTATATATTTATATCATGTTTTTATATGCCATTTTAATTCTTTATCTTGTGCTCTAAAATTTTACTGCTTTTAAATAGGATTAATATTCTAAATTTTATTTGTGAGAAAATAACCTGACGTAAATTAAAAGCTCAAATATGCTACTTTTTCAAGTATAGATTTATTTAAAATTTTATATACGATTTAAAAGTAAAATATATGCCGAAAATTTATGTTTTCACCCTTAAAAGCCTTTAAAAATTTCTTTCCAGTATAAGAATAAGTTTTAACTATATATTTTTGAATATATTTTTATGACATGCATTATACAAAACATGCATTTTTATAACGTATTATACAAAAAATATATTAAAAACTAAATTTCCTGAAAAGGAAAAAAGTTATTACATATAAATAATACTGAAGAAGATGACACACACATATTGATAAAAACGATACATTTTTCTTTTAGAGCTAAAACCCTGAGAAAAATTTACGCAAAACTTTTTTTTTTTCAGTTTTAGGGAAAAAAAGTATTTTTTTACGTGAAAAACAAACAAAAACAAATACAATACATTATTTTTATAAACTCAAACCACGTCCATTAACATAATAATAAAAGAATTGAAAGAAAAACATCGTAAATTACTCTATATTCTTGGAATCCTTATCTTTAAATTTAGATTTAACAATGTATTTTATAAAACCATGACTAGGATTAAAAAAAAATGTAATCCGGAACTCACTACTCAGAAGATTATGATTTCTACATCTTTTCTATCCCATTTTTTGTTTTTAAAGAACTTTAATCTTTTTTTTAAAAGAGCTTTTTAGTTTTAATGAAACAGACTTTAATATCAATGTTTTTCTTTTGAAACAAGAAAACTTTTTCAAAATCGATTCGGAGAAAAAATCAGAAAACTGGATTTTCATATTGAACCAAAAACTAGATTTTCTTCTTATTTTTTCTATTTGCTTTGAGTCAAGTAGTTGTCGCTGAATTAGGCCAGCAAATTATATAAATCTGTAACACCATCTCTTCCCTTGGAATCAGTTGCAGTCTTGTAAAAATTTCCTGCTCACAAGAAAAGTCTTTTTCTGTTCCGGACGAAAAGGATATGTCATTTGGGAGGAAATTCATTGTTTTTGTAATCCAAACCAACATATGAAAACATTGAAATCCTTCATGGCTTTCAAAAATTTTCCTTTTTTCCTTATGTAATGTGTTTCATATTTACTTATGTAAGTCATTTTGTGGTGCACAGAGATTTATAAATGTTTGCAATAAAATGAACAATTCTAAAAATTTGGCGAGGGAGGGGGTCTGTTTAAATAATTTGTTAATTCGGGGTGTGTTTTTCATTAATAGAGGCCTTCATTTTAGTCGGGGGAAAATTCGTTGAATCATGAAATTTGGTAAATAGGGGCTTGGTAAAAGGGGATCCCACTGTATTTCTTTTTGAAAGAAATGCTAGAAAAATTTTTACGCTTTATCATTATAACATTATTGATTATGTAAACTTTACCTTATGCACATATATACTACATGACATGAAAAATGCCACTCAAAGAAGAAATGGGCAGACAATGAAAAACAAGAAGAAATCAACAACATTTTCGACAAAATATCCAATAAGTGAAACTTATTTGGAAATGATACTCGTTGCACTGAACAAAAACAACGTCAGCTGAGTAAACTTTAGACCAACGTGGACGGCTGTACGTGAAGCAATACGTCCAAGTACAGAGTCAATTAGAATATGGATGGAATCATGGGGAATGGCTCTCTGTTTACTGACAACCATTTGTCAAAGTTCACTTCATGAGCGCGGGGGTGGCAGGGCATGCAAGCGGCATCAAATCACGTTACACAGGCGTTTGGTAGATGTGAGGATAATGATGTCCAAAGAAGCATCTGTACAAATTTCACAGCTTGTTGGCTGATGCGAGCAGTCTGTGGTCGAACGTTATTCTTCAGCAAAAAACATAAGTAAAAACACCCCGTCTCCGAACGAAGTGGAGTGTAACTGGCTGCAGCATATCCTCCACGCGTCAATGGACCATTATATTTCCCTGAATGTGAACCGGGGGACTTGCTAGCGTACACGATATAATGACGCGTTGTCACGTCGTTGAACACTCCATAGATGTGGTTACATTGGGTTCATCAGCCCGTCGGCATTCTCCCCATATACGGAGAATATCATTGGGCAACTAAAAGTGTGATTCGTCTCAGAACACAACCGTGTACCATTCCTTTGTGTAACTAACTGTGTGTCTCCGTTGACCAGCATCATTCTAAGCTGAATTGCTTGTGTCGTGGCGTCAATGGTAGTCTTCTCAACAGATGCCGTCAATGCAGGTCACTAGCAACCAATTGTTGGGATAAAGGAACACTAAGAATGTCATGCATATGCTGCAAAATGACGTCAGAAGTGACTTACCGGGTCACCACTACTTGTAAGTAGATGCGTTGATCCAAGCCTGCTGCTATCGTTCTGACTGTACCAGCACCCTTGAAACATCCACATTCCCTTGTCAATACAAATCTCCTCTGGGATAATAAACAAATTTCAACAATAAATGGCACAAATATTTCCCATTCTACAGGTTTCTTTCCTTATATTCTTCCCAAAATGAGGCTGGAGAGTAGTGCATTTACCATCTATACAATTCTCCATCAGCCACGTATACCAAGAAATTTGCATAATTTTCTGGTCATTCCCTTTTGGGGTTGCGTTTTCAAAGTCACGTAGAGCACTTATTTGTTCATTCATTTAGTTTCAATTCAGCCATAAGTGTGAAAACTTAATTTTATATATGTTAACATATTCTATTGATAATGTATTTGTAACTGTATTATTATTTTATTATTATTGCTTAATAAGAATAGAAGGTTAAACGATACATATTATAGACCAGGGACGGACTAATAGCAGCTCGGGGGCCACATGCAGGTCGCCAAGACAGTCAGAAAATCTGCTTTGAATCAACTAAAGTTTCATCTTCTACTTTTCACTATCGGGAAAATAGAATTCTCTTTTTGGAAAACAAAGTTCCTGATAGTGTTTCTACAAAAAGATCATCTGCAAAGTCACAAGAACATTTCACGACTTTAAAAGAATTTAGCTTGAATTCAATTTGCCCTCTTATGTCCCGTTACTACTGATATTGATAAAGCACCTGAGTAGCTGCAGATTAATGATCACAATCTGAAGCAAATGTCACAATCTGAAGCAAATGTTAAATGCTATGACTCTGATTTTTACAAGTCTTTGTCAGCTGAAAAATTTCCATGTGTGAAGAAATTTGCTGAGGAATTGTTCTTTATATTTTAATCAACATACACTTGTGTGTGAGCAAAGTTTTTCATGTACGAATATCAGCAAGATAAAATATACAACCTCTGTCAATTAACTTCGGTGAATAGTCCTTTAACATTGATGTAGGTGAAATATTAACGAAAGCTAACTTACCACTAAGATCTGCTATACACAATCCTGGTAACTTTGCCCGAAGTCTTCCTTTGGGATGGAGTTCAAAAGCCTTGTCCCGTTTCGTTGGATGTTACGAATATCGTCAATATCGATAACGTCTTTCTCATCCCTAAATTCTTGGTCGGATTTGTTGCACGAATTCACGGTTAATATGTAGTTCAACAGCTATCATGTGCACAGTTAACTTACGATATTTAGTGATTAATTTCCTCCTTTTCACAATGTTTCATCACCAGTCTTCCACGTGCGCGCGCGCGTTACGGAGGTTGTCAAATATACTTTCACTGCTTTTCCAAAATGGGCTACCCCTTTGTACACACACTTAATGAACAGTGCTTTTTTGATCTTCATAAACACGTACCAGCATCGCATAAGTTTCTTTAAAACAAAACTTTAAATTGATCTTTTGTTCGTTCATTTTCCTGTTCTCAGTTACGAACCAACATACTAAACAAGCATTTGAAACAACAAGTCTTACACTGAACAAAAATGAATCTTTCACGGAACTGAACAACGGTGGGGGCAGATGGTCAACATCTGCCGCTACGCATGTGAAACGTTTTAATTCGCCAGTGTTGCCTTATCAGCCGTTCTGACTTCATTCACCGAACTTAATTGTCAGTAGATGCAATTTCGCTGTCATGAGAATTTCAACAAGAAATCTCACTCCTGATTTCAGAAAAAAATGTTAGAAAAGTATAAAGAGGGTACATTTGTCTCATTAAACTGATTCTAAAATTAAATGATCATACAGCTATATATAATATGCAATTAGCATAGTTAATAAGTTGATTAAAACTGCCACTATTTTACTTAACTTATTTTTTTAATTTTTAAACTGAATGTAATCATTTTAAAAAGGTGCTGCCTTCCGGTATTTCCTTTCCCACAATGTGACTCGCAAATGAAAACAAGTTGCTCCCTCCCATTGTAGATAAATATTTGTTATATTCGTGGTACAGAATTTTTTATAGAAACAGGAAAATACAAGTTGACAGATATTTTTTGAATTGCACATTTTAATACAGTACAAACTGTAAAGAAGGAAATGTACGGTTGTGTACTGTAAGATTCGCCGGACTAAAGCAAAACTATATAGGTGGCGCTGCCATCGGAATGGGAAAAAAGGGGGGGGGACAACAATGGCGGAGGAAGCAATGGCGGCTACGTCCTGTAGCATCAGATACAAAATGGTGTGAAAATAGTTTAATGTTTGGTTATAGTGTATTTTTATATTGGTTTAATTTTGTGTGCTGTGTGACTTTTAAAAACATAATAAAATCTTTAGCCCCTAAAGATGAATTAATTGTTTTCGTTCCTGGTTGTGATGTGAATTTTTTCTTCTTTGATGAATTAAGAACCTACAGCGGGACAGGAAGTGAATAGTAATTTGCACTACAAAATAAAAAATGATATAGTTCTTTTGCGAGATTTAACCACTTTATTTTTAAGTTATTCATTTAAATGCTACATACTCCACATGTTTATTCTGACTATTTTTGGAGTATTTTTAATAATCACTGAATTTTTTTTATATTGAATAATATTTATTCAACAGATTATTGCGAGTGAAATTTTCATTTTTTTTTTTTTTTTTGATTATATAAAAATATAAGATGGTCAAATGTCTGCTTACATGAAAGTGAGAACAAAATGCAAATGTGCTTGGGCTCTTTTGAAATATTCTGAGAAACACCTCATTAAAAAAATGTTGACGTTGTAAGAATTTAAACAAAATAAATGTTCCTCTCTGAATTTGTATCTAATAAATATTGCAGTAAAAAGGTGCAAAAGTACATAAAAAGGTTAGAAAGTATTCGATTTCTTTGAACGATTTCAAAATGATTTGCAAATTATGTTAAAAATGTTTGAAAAGTGTTTTCCATCGAAAGGTAGAAAAAAATCATTAATTTCATTTTTGATTTCTTTCTTTCCTTCTTTTTTGGAAATTCCATTTTGAAAACTTCATTTTATGATAATATTACTTTGCCTTTGCTACACTAAACGCGATTTGTTACGCAAAAGTTCCACTTTGAAAAGTTGTGAAAAAGTTTAATGAGAAAATTCCCATGAATAAAACATTATACAAATAACTTGCGATTTGCATAGATATTTCCATGAAATAGTTTAAAGTTTTTTTTTTATATGTATACTTTTAAAGTCGAAGTATCCTACTGTTTATATTCATCAAGAATCAACCATGTGATGTATGATTAGGAAATAAAGAAAATGTTGTAAATTAAATGTAAAACGGCATAGATGGCGCTTCAAATCGTCTCAGAGTTCTGCTTTCAGCTTGAAGATTTAATCATGTAATGTTCCTTGTACTGTGTGTATATAATTTCTGCGTTTTCTGAGAATATAAAAAAAAAATGTGTAAAAAGGTAAACTCATCATTGGAATTAGATTACACATATTGAATGGATATATAATTAACCTATCTAGTCCACAGTGGAATTAAGGGAAATGAGATTCAGGAAATTTAATTAAACTAGCTGGTATACTCGCTCTTCGCACGGGTGAATTGAAAAATTAAACAATACCGATTGAAGGATAAAGAAGTTTTTAATGAGTGAATTGCAAATTGAACAAAAAAAAAAATCTTTTTGCATATCTCAGCTGAACAAAAACACCATATTTGTTAAATTTAAAGTCTGAAGGTCTAATAGCTGATAAAAAGGACATTTGAAGTGAAACTTCTTTAGGCGCGAGAGTGAATGGGAAATCTGCCCAGTTTTGCGTTAACAGTGAAAAAGCGAGCGGAAGTAGTGATCCCCCCATCCCTTCGAAACGTCACCATGATGAGGAGATAGCGAGCGGGGGGGGGGGGGTACACCTCGTGACTTGCGTCATATCCGTGAAAAAGTTGGACCATTGTTAAGGGGGCATTGTGCATCAGAAGTATATCTTGCTGCTATGGACGAAAGGCGCGTAGGTATTGGTGACATTAAGTGGGTGCCCTTACTACTCTCGTAACGAACTAGCATGGCGTATTTTCGTAGTGTTTATGTTATAAATGTGCCGTTTTCAACGAATAAACGCACCCAAAATATTACCATTATATGGCTCTTCCCGTTATGAGAGTATCTGGGGCATTGTGTATATGTCACTAATGTTCGCGCCAGAATCGCTACGGATAGCGTCTTGTAAACAAACACAGTGAATTCTGTGAGTGATGCATTAAGTTTATATTATTAATTTTTATTTTCATTGAATTAAAATTAATTTTTGTCCGAATGCCTAGAACAAATACAAAAAAAGAAAAAAATTTCGTGAAAGGAAAAAAAAAAGTAAAACTAGCAGCTAGTCCAGGCGAAAGTCTATATATCACCAGGTAGTTCTGTCGCAGCTTTTATCATCTTTAGCCATAAAGTTTTAGTGCTGTACACATCAGAGACTGCTGCAATCATTGGATCCGATGATTTTTAAAAGCCGATTATCTTAACTGGAGACTTTAATGTTAATTTTGCTTCAGAAGAAGCAAAGCCACTCATTGAATTCTTGAAACAGACACTGAATTTGACAATGAATACTGATTCTAGAGAAGGAAAAACAATATACGGAACCATGATTGATGCAGTTTTCTCACATTTTCTTGATTGACTACAATCGAGGATTTTTATATCCTACTTCAGTTACCACACACCTGTTGTGTCTTTCTTGGAAAATGATGATGTAGAAAATTGAACAAAAATATTTTCATACAGTAAATGAAGTTCGAATTTTATTTGGTTTAAGTAATTTCTCTCAGCAGTTTAATATAATTAGATCTATTTCTGCATTTACGGCCAACGTCGACAAAGAAGTTTCACTTATATCACGTGGCTTTCCACGTTCTCGTAGGTCGATTTTTGAAAACTCCTTCCTAAGCTAATGTCTGCTCAGCAAAAGTTACACATTATTACAAATTTTTGTAATGAACGCTTAAAATAATGTAAATTATTTATATCTGGATGGGTATTAGGTTAATATTACTTTCTGTTGTATTTATTTTATGTTAAACTATAATATTTGCAAGCAACGCCGTTCTTTACATTATAATGGCAATTCAATGGATACATAGCGAAATGTTGGTGATAGAGCCAATTTGGCATCAATTTTGGCGACCACGTTAGCAACTTGGCAATTGATTGAATGGTGCAGAAGTTGATAGGCTGTAACGCTACCTGGTTCGGGGCCTGCAACAAAGAAGATAACACAAAAACCTTCTCCACAAAAAATACATATGTATGCCAATTTTCATAGTGATCGGTTGAATAGTGTTGCGGTGGAGCGATTTCATATACACAAAGATCCATTTTTATGTATATAGACAATGAAGCAGTATCTGAATATACTAATAAAATTATATTTTATAATCCAAAAAGCATTTATGTTAATGTATTAGTAATATTGGAAAAATGTTTATTTAAGACAAATTCTAAATCGAGCCATGTGACGATCCACCAAAATTTCGAAACATAGAATCCTTTTCATTAAATGAAAAATTGCACAAAGGCACGTACACTTGAACAAACTTTAAGGGATAAGCACATTTTTGTTGGTTTTTCAAAACGAATAGTTTTTAATGAACACTGGAAAACATCGTCTTTTTATATCATCTAATCAAATTCAATCTATCTCTTTTATTTTATGCATATTAGTGTGAAAAGGGTTAATTCCTTGTTCTTCTAAGAGCAGGCCAAACAACATTGTACAAATTATACAACTATTCATACTTATTGTACAAAATGTAAAACTGTAATTTACATGTATTATGTAGCTTTGTTTTTTTCCCCAGTTTATTGTAAGCAGGAAAAATAATTAATTTCAAGCCTTTACCTTCGCATTTTAATTTGTACTTCTATTTAGTACCTTGCTCTTAAGGCGATAATGCCTTACATTAAATACACTACAGATTTTATTTTGATGCATTATTTTCTGGTTATTGGAAAATACCGGAAACCACGGATCACGAACCGCATGTGATTCTCTGCATTGACGGTTGTGACTTTTCAGATTTCTTCCTCTATGCATCATTACGAAATAATTATATCTATATAAAATTTTTGTTTTCTATTATAATTGGCTATTGAAAACTTTCTTTGTATTTGCGTGTACATTTAAACATTTGACTAGCTTAAGCCAGTTACTTCAATATTCATTTGTTTTTAGTAACAAAGATTAATGTAAATCAGTGAAAATATCAGCTCTACAGCAGTAAAAGTCTAATTTATTGGTAAAGATGCCATCATGAGAAGACACATTTCAAAGGGATTACCAGAAACGTTTATTTATTAGCATACATAAATTTGAGAGCATTTATTGGTGGACAACAGCAGGGGCGTAGCTACCACCGTATGAATGATACAAAGCCCCCAAGCTTCAGAGGCCCCGACATGCGCAAGCAAAAAGTCGGAAAATGACATCAATAAACTTACTAATAGAGTTCACTTTTACGTTTATAAAATCGTTTATCACTGACTTAAAACGGTAAACATTTTTCCTTGTGACTTCTAAATTTCAGTTTCCACAATTACAAACCTTTAAAAACTGGTATCCCTTTACTCAAAATAAGGAGAACACAAAGAGAGGTGTAGATTCGGAAAGGCTTCTGAAAAGTTTTTGTTCAAAGCGGCTCGTCAGAAAGATTGTTTGAAATAAAATACGGATAACATTCATAATGAAAAACAATCTATCCGAAGTGTTATTTGATTGTGAAATGACAACATTCTCTTTGGTCTGTCGATTTATTGATTGTATATAAACATCGCACTGAGAAGGCTTCACCCTTTGTCCAGAGGTGGTTCAATGAAAGACAATAATAGATTTTATATTTGTCTCGGTTCTCTTTTTTATTTCTGAAACATCTAAAAGACCGAACGTGCGTTCATGGTCAACAAGGGCTCAAAAGCTTTTTCCCCTTCTGAGAAAAAATTAGACCATAAGCGTCAGAAGTCCATTGTCACCCTCCCAGTTGTTAATTAATTGCCCCGTATAGCAGCTACAATGTGGTGCGCAATACTTTGTCCAAAATACGTTTTCCAAAAGTAGTAAGTAATTCTAACCATATCACAATAGTTTGCTGTTAAAATTTGTTTCATTTCATTCTGTTAGTTCCATTGATTACGTTGTGATTCTTTGTGAGTGAACTGTTGAATATATGAGCGAAAATAAGAGATTATCTTATGATAACCGTCGGTTCCTGCTTGCCTCTGAAACCCCTTGTCTACCTGTAAACCTGGCTAGGTGTGTGCGGGAAACTGAATGATCAACAGACAAGATTTCAATCTGATTAATTTATTGATACCAAAATATCAATCAGACACAGTAACAATCTAATTAAGATAGGCGA
This sequence comes from Trichonephila clavata, assembly GCA_019973975.1. Lineage (NCBI taxonomy): Eukaryota > Metazoa > Arthropoda > Arachnida > Araneae > Nephilidae > Trichonephila > Trichonephila clavata. The sequence goes on along the minus strand of BMAO01006917.1, from coordinate 81,377 downwards.
TTCAATAGTAGAGCGCGGAGGTGAGATTCCCTAACACGGGGATACTACTACGGATGCTCAACTGAATCTAAAGCAGCTTAAATACGTTCAAATATAAACTACGTCACACACTATTAAGCTAACTTCTAATTAAGCAAGCTCACGATACCTGCACTTTTTATGCAGCGGATCCTACACTGGAATCTTGCAGGTGATCTTTATCGGGATTGATCAATGACGCTGGATCTACTGGTGTAATCTGTTTTCCTGGACAACTCCAAGACCTCCTAATAATTCCACTATCTTTCAATTTTCAACTAACTACTAACTCGCAAACTCTTACTAACTCCTATTCGCCAACTCCAACGTGCCAACTCTCAATCTCGCGAAAACAGAATTTATATAATATACCTCATTTACATAATCACGCTTTCTTGGTTGGTGAAAGTTGGTTGAATAAAATTATTTTCCCCCAAGGTGTTAACATAGACACGGATAGAACCGTCACAACCTGCCGTAGTGAGGGGTTTAAACGTTAATTAAGAAAAATAAAGAAAATATTGCAAAAAATTCCCAAAAGTTGTATAATTTTTCCTACAGTCAACAAATCTGACTTATCTGGATTGTAACTAAAAGATTTTTTTTTTCCCATTTTTTTCCTTATACTGTATAATAGATTTCATATTACATCCGACTTTTTACACGGTTGATACGTTACACGAAACATCGTGTAAAACCATGCTAAAATTAAATACGTAGTTTATAAATCGCATACATTTATCATGAATCTTAAATGTATACATGTTTCTCTAATAATTTAAATAAAACCAGAAACGCATACATATTGCCTCAACATATAGGACGAGAAGTTAGTTATTTTTGAAATAATAATATTAAATTATTCATCGCTGCTTGTATATAACGGATTTATTAATATTGTGTGAGATAAGTAGAAATCGTTATTGTTGATATAAAGGTCTACCTTTTGCTGCTATACTAACATCTAACAAAGGTTCTCATTCTGTATTAATGTTTTGAGATGCTGAACTATTCCGGAAATAGATAACGATTTAACTTTTTTTTAAATCAGAGAAACTTTTTTTAAATAACTGTTTTGGTTTTGCAAGAGTTCTTTATTTAAAATTTTAAAAACATCAAATTAAACAATTATTCATATCACGTGATAATTTTAAGTTTTATTTCATGTTTTGATCAACATTTTAAAAGTTAGATTTGTACAAAATGGATGGTCTCCATGAAATGACGCCTTATTCACAATTCGAAAAAAATTAGTGACAAAGGAAGCATTTCGTAAACTTAATATAATTTCAACCAAAAAATCTAAACGTGACGAATATAAAGTTAGGTTTTTTTATTTATTAAGGTAGATATGAGATTTTATAAAATGCCTGCGATCATTTTTTCTTTGTTATATGAAGTCATAGACCCTATTTCTGTAACCCTACAGCATGGAAATAATGACTTACGAAAAGCTGGTACTCTGTTGAATAGTTTTCTGAGCAGACTGGAACTAATGAGAAATCAAAATTTCTCCAGCTGTTTGTAAACGAGTCCGGAGATCTTGCAAATGAATTGGGTGTAATGGCATGCTTTCAGAAATGAAAAAAGAAGAAAACGCTTTTTTGGTCAGTTATCAAAAGATGAGAGAATATCAGATCCGGAACAGGGTTTCAAAGTCAATGTGTATTATTACTGTGTGTTTGGATTTGTTTATATCCCAAGTCTAACAAAGATTTCAGTTTCCTTGATCCTAGCAATAGTTTCAAAATCTTACAACCGAAATTTACAACCTTTTTTTAAGAAAAAAAAAAGTAAATAAATAAATAAAAAAAACAGGCTGCAAAACTAGCTATAGAGTGTGATAAGTATTTAACGCACAATATCTATGAAAAATTCCGAAATTGAGAAAATCCGTACTGTCAAAGAGCTTGTAGAATTATTGTTAATTATTTTCTGTAGCCTCACTTCCAGTTCTTCAGATGTAATTACAGCATATCTACTATTTCTTACCCTTCTTGTCACAACACTGCAACAGCTGAAAGTTTTTTTTAAGCAAAAGATCATTAAAAATTATCTTAGAACTTTCATAAAGCCAAAATCAGTTTTCGAACTTAACAATACTGTCAACAGAAACAGATGGACTTGAAAACTGAAGTTATCTGCTATAGATATTATTATAAATTCGTTTATGGAAAAAAAATCGAGAAAAGCACCCATTGAACAACTAAGCTAATTCTTGAACAATAATATTTATAATAAATACGTCTATTATGTATGTTTATTTTGACACTTTCAAATGTTTTATTAATGCGATCATTTTTACTTATTTTTCAAAAAAGCCCCCCCCCCCCCAAAGAATTTTTGATACGGGACCCAATCAGGGCTGGCTACGCCAGAGGACAACAGATACATTGAAACCCCAACAAAGGTAATAATAATACATTCAACATTTTTTGACGTGCTTAAGGATTAAAACGAGTATTGAAATGATTTTTATACGCAAAAATAGCAAATGATTTTTATTGTCAAAATCATAGTGCAAACATGAAACTCATGAATAAAGCCTTTACAGTATTACTGGTATTGAAATTTTTTTTGAGTTTCAAAGCAGCAGTTTCTTGACTCTTCGATTTTGAGAATTTGCCGTCTCTTGGCCTAGACCAGTGATGGGCAAAGTACGGCCCGCGGGCCAACTCCGGCCCACGAAAGTATTTAATCCGGCCCGCCGAGGGTTTATCGACATGGATAGTACATGGCCCGCTACAATTACGCTTTGACGGTCGAGAAGTTTAAAGTGGATTTTACTTATAGTAGAATAATAGATGCATATCCTACAGAAGAAGCTGAACTAGCCGCGTAGTCCATGTGTTGCATAATACGGTGTGCAAAGCGTGGTTAAATGAGAGGCGCGGGCGAGTGAACTCAGTCGCCACTCGCCAGCTGTCACTGACCGATCCACACGTTTTACGTTAATTGTGTCTCTTGTTCTTGCTTGTTCGCGTAACGCTTTACATTCATAAATTTTTGAAACAAAAACACCCCTTTTAAGATAATGGAGTATAAAAAAAGAAAGGTCGATTCCGAGTATCGTTTGTTTAAAGAAGAGTGAACTTGGAAATCAGAAACCGATTGACTGATGAACACCTTTTCGCACTGCTAAAAGTTGCTTCATCACAGCTGGAACTTGCTTTCGAAAATATTATGGAAAATCAAAAACAATTCCATATGTCTCACACGTCTAACATGTTAGGGTCTTCGAATAAAAGTTAAAATAAATATTATTTAAGGTAAAAAGTAATTTGTAACATTTGTGTGTAATGCTGTAATGTTTTTATAACATTATGATTAAAAGCTTTAACACAAAATGATTTTTTTCTATAATTCTGGCCCTCCTTTAGAATTTCTTAAACTTTGTGGCCCCCCATTAAAAAAGTTTGCCCACCACTGGCCTAGACCAAGCAAATACTTCAGTATTCATATATATAAGATGTCCGAAAAGTATGACCAAACTTTCAAAAATGAATTTAAAAATAAACAAAAAAAAAGATTTTTCTCTGACGTTTTTTATGTTCCATAGAGAAATGATGAAAGTTTCTGTTAAATGAAATGCAAATTAGATAGCCTAACTTCCCTGTTTTTAAACATTGTTGTTTCAAAATGGTTTCACCTTAAGTTATAGCACGGTTTATCGAATTTAAATCTGTTACACGTGTACAGCGCGAATAGGGCAACATCATACTGGAATCTGAAATTGAGAAACGTTTTCCGGGTGATTGATGGAAAGAGGAAGATGGCCACCCAGATCTCTAGACATAACACTTTAGGAGTTCTTCTTGTAGGGATACGTGAAAAACAATGTTAACCAATCTCCAGTTAGTGACACTGAGGAATTGAAAACTCAAATTGCAGTAGCCATTCAGACTGTTGATCGTGCAATGCTTCATAGAACGTGGTTAAAACCTCGTATGGACTCGATGCATCGCACTCACAGCTAATGGTGCGCACATTAAAATCGTACAATAAACCATTTTTTAAAAATTAAACATTTCCTTTTGGAAACAAAAAAAAACCTTAGTGAATAACTTTAATTGCTTTTTTTTTAAAAAAATTTATATTCAAATACACCTAGCTCTTTTTTGCAAGATTTTGAAATAACACTGTACACCAGTGCTTCTCAAACTTTCAACTTTTGCGACCAAATATTCAATCATACTTTGCATAGCTCAAGCAGTCTCTTGGATCTGTAATAACGAAAACCTTTCATCGGATTTCTTAATTTGCAGTGATTCTCTTTCATCTTTATATGCCTTAAATAACATTGATTCTCAAAATCATCTGATTGTTCAAACGCAAGTTGATCTCAATTTTCTTCGAAGCAGAGGTGTAAAAGTTTTCTTTTCTTTTGTTCGAGGTCATACGGGAATCTATGGCAATGAACGTGCTGACTGGCTTGCAAAAGAAGCTACAAAATTAAGCAATTTGATTCCCATGAACATTCCAAAATCATATTATAAAAATATTTTTAAGGAAAAAATTATTTCTGATTGGAATAAATTATATCAAATATCAAATAATGCGCTCTTCACCAAGGAATTTATTCCTTCTATTCAGAGTCGTTTAAAGGCTAAACACTTTCATCCTAATTTTATACTTACCCAGTTTCTAACTGGGCATGGAAACTTTAAAGCCTATTTGAAGCGCTTCAATTTGTCACCTACTGACCAGTGTTCTTGCTCCAGTGACACAGTCCAGGATGTCAAGCATCTAATATTTGCTTGTGCTAAATTCTCTTCCGAAAGACGTACTCACATGAATTGCCTACAAAAGAACAATATAGCGTGGCCTCCTCCTTTCTCTGCCTTTGTTCAGAGCAAGTCTTCTTTTACATCGTTTTGTGCATATATTAATAGCATTTTTTCTCGTATTGTTTAGATTGTAAATTTAAATTTTTTTATTATATTATTATTATTATTATTCGCGTTTTTTCTAACATTTACTGTGTATGTTTCTGTTTTTTTTCTTCTTTTTTTTTGCAAGTGCGTATATATATATGTCTGTGTGTATATTCTTAAGTATTTGTGTGTATGTATGCTTTTTATGCATTTGTATTTTGAAAATCTTCTAATCACACATGTGCTACCAAACCTCCACCATTGTATAATTTTAGTTACTGAATGTCTCCGTTTTTGTGCACGTGAGCAATCTTGTATTTTGTTCTGTGTTTATTGTATTTGCATCCCTTCTTGTTTCTTTTACCTTTTGATTCCCATTTGTGCTTGTATCCCTGTACTTAAAACTTCCTACCACTATTGATTGAGTATTGACTTACGTTTGTAAGCCTTGTGTGTTATACTTGTTGGCACACAAGGAGTCTAAATAGAGATTCAAAAAAAAAAAATATTCAATCCTGTTTTTGATCTCGCCCTTCTCCCCCTCCATACACACACAATAACAATGTTTTTAATTCAATAAAACTATACTTTGACGCTAAACTTTCAATACAACGTTAACCTCTTTAGCACCACCGACGTATATAAACGTCTCGCTCAGACGTATATATACGTCTTTCCGAAGTACGGTCTTTTCTGTTAACTGTGATCTATAAATTATTCCGAAGGCTTTTGAATGCAATAAAATGACCTTGACAGTGTGTTCGCGAAGGATTAACTTATTTCAGAGGATTTGCTCTTATTTATTCATTTTCTACTCCCCCCCTCCCCAATGCACCACATACGTTCGCTTACGTGTTTAACAATGGCATTGGGGAGCGTATCATGTAATTTTTAATCGGCATTTAAGGGATTAATTAAAAACTGTACAAATTAACAAGATGTGTTCATTTTTGCTTATAATTTTATTTATATTTTACTAGACCAAGGGGTCACTGATAATTATTAAACTTGTTCTTAACTAAGTATTGTTATAAATTATTTTACATTGCGTAGTAATGATATATAAGTGTTTTATATTAGTATAAATGTGTATTTTATTTTTTATTATGTCAGAATATATTTTGTTTGTATACTTTCAGTAAATTAATGACATTTTAAAATTATCTATTGTTTTCGACTTTTCAATATGCTCACACCCCCCTCGTATGGTTATCACGCCCCCCTAGGGTTTCGCACCCCACAATTAGACAAACGCTGCGGTACACGAATTCAACGATTTTTTTTTTTTTACACGAATTTTTTGTTCTAGTATGAATTCCAAAACAATGTGGGGACTCATTCCTTTTGATGAAGACGATTTGAACGAGTGTATGGCAGTTTATAATAATAAAGAAGTCACGATAACTGGCGAAGTAGAGAGTGAACTTCAGCTATTAACAATTGATTTAATTCACGAGGGCTTAAAATTTGTTACAAGTATGGAATAACATTTTACTACTCATGATCCTGACATAGAGCATTGAAATTTCTACGTAATTTTGAGTAGCAGAATGTCAAGAATTATATAATCAACTTGAGAAACTCAAAAGACAGCCACAAATAAGATTTTGTAACAACAAAAATAGAACAATAGAGGCCATTGATAACGAACGAAATTGTTCATTTGAATCAAAACGGACAGTTTGCTACACATATCTGACCCGTCTACTGATGATAGCACAATGTTGATCCAGTTCGTAATAAACGTGCACGTTTGTTATGAAGTAGCGATGAATAGTTGTTGCATTTTTATTCCTAATTTCAATTTGAATTTTTGTATGTTGTATGTACTTATGGACTAAATTTTCACTGTGTGACGGATCTATACTCGTTTCTACTGATTTCTTCGTTTTCCTTCAAATCAAAATATTTATTTCAACCAACCTTCATCGAGAAACCAAGTGTGATTTATATAAATGAGGAATATTATATAAATTCGGTTTTCGTGAGTTGAAAGAGAGTGAAGTAAGAGGTCAAGTTAAGTGAAGTGAAGTAAAGTGAAGCAAGTGAGCTGTTGACACGTAGTTGTTGACAAGTTAAGTGAAGTAAAGCAAAGCAAGTGATCTGTTGACAAGTTAAGTGAAGTAAAGCAAAGCAAGTGATCTGTTGACAAGTTAAGTGAAGTTGATATGTTTGATGTGTGCAAGGAGAAGTGGTTAGTAAAGATTGAAAAGCAGTCGAATTAAAGATTAAAGAGCGTGGAGCCATCGTCAATTGATCAAGCAAAAGAAATGCCTGAAGTTTCCCGTGAAGGATCCGAAGCAGTAGGGATCCAGGTATTGTACCTTTGATTAAGTAAAAGCGGATTAGTACTGTGCGACGTAGTTGTAAATGAGCGTAATTAAGCCGTCTTAGATTCAGTTGAGGTTCTGTAATATTATCCCCGCATTAGAATATCTCACCTCTGCACTCTACCATGGTTATATACCTTAATTAGAATTGTGTTGTGTTTGTTCATAATCAGTAATAAGAATTAATAAATCAAATTAGATTGGCATAATGTCTGTGGATTATTTAGTTCCTCCTACACATCTAGCCGGGTTTACAGATAGACAGGAGGGTTCGAATGTAAGGGGTAACTACAGGTTACCACAACTGTACACTAATTATATATTTTTTTAAAACAAAAATGAATTGTGTTTTGTAAATATGTAACATAGATTTAGTGTTATTATTTTTTATGCACGGTTTTTTGTGAAAATATTTAAGAGATTTTTTATCTTACACGATTTTTTTAATTGGGGAGCATATCCCAAATTTACCATATGTCACATGTATTTTTTTACAAGATTTTTTTGAGCGATTTTTTAAGGAACGTATCTACAGTGTTAAAAAAAAGAGTTGGGTATACAGCCATACTTTCCAGACACCCGGTATATTTCAGATAGCTGTTGGCAACTTTTTTGTTAACTATTATCCAAACTTTAGCTACTATTTAGAACTACAAACTATTTAACAATTCTTTTACGAAGTTGCGACCTATATTAGAAGGGGGAAAAAAGGAAATACTTTCTATATAAAAAGTTAATACCTGTTAGAATTTTATGAGGTGTTTCATAAATAATCTCACAGAATTGTTGATGACTTTCCTTCTGTAACAGATGTTCACAGAATTTTATTTCGTATTTAATTGTTTGAAAAAAATCGAAAAAGATATGAGAATTTCATAAGTCTTTTTTCCCCCCAGTAAATATTGCAGGAAAAATTTCTGAAAAATGTTTTATTAATATATTAGCGTGATTTGATCATCATGTCGGAGTAACAAAATATCCTAAATGTTTTTCGTCATTAAACTTTAGAGTAGTATACCACTGAATTCTAAAAATAAAAATATTTTTTACACGAATTCTTCAAATTGCTGCTTACATGGAATTCGTGCTGTGAAAAATTGTACAAATAAGAGCATATATATTTATATAAACATAATTTGAAAAGTAAGGACTTCACAGATTAAATATCTAGATACAAAAATGCAATTGTGAAATAATTACAACAATGGTTATATACCCAGGAATTTGGAAAAAGAATTCTTAAATATAAACAACATTTAAAATATATTTCATAGAGTTGTAATAAGTAAAACGAATTCTCTATTTTAAAATTAGGCGTTCCAAATAAATAAACACATGAATTATCTAAGCATGTATTAATATAGCAGTAATAAGATGAATTATCTAAGCAAAAAAAAATATATAGAACTACTTAAGTGCTACAATTTTTTATCAATAAAAGCTATTGATAAAATAAGACAACAAGTTTTGTTCCAAGTGATTGCAATATATATATATATAGTTTTATGTATCTCTACTAGAGAGACAGAGAAATTATTTGAACACCAAAAATAAAGGAACATTGGAACTTTAAAATATTTTTGGATGCTTCATTATGTAAACAATGTTGACTTTAGAGAGATTTTGTGCTATCCTCTTTGTTGCAGCTCCCCAAAAGGTGGCGCTACAGCATATCAACTTCTGCACCGTTCAATCAATCGCCAAGTTGCCAAAATGATGCCAACTTGGCTCTATCGCCAACATTTCACTATGTTTCAATTGAGAGAATCACCTTTATAATGTAAGGAATGGCGTTGCTTGCAAATATTACAATTTTAATAAAAATAAATACAACACAAAGTAATATTAACGTATTACGCATCCAGATAGAAATTATTTATACTGTTTTATAAGTTCATTACACTAAATTTGTAACAATATGTTACTTTCGCTGAGCAGAGATCATCTTAAGAAGGTGTTTTCAAAATATCGACCCGCAAGAGAGTTATGGGGGGGGCGTTATAAATTTAAAAAATCCTTTTTATCAACTATTCCCTCTACAGACTTGAAATTTAACAATAATGGTTTTTTTGTTCAGCTGAGATATGCAAACAGCTTTTTGATGTGTTACATCTTTCTTTTCGATTGATGGATATTAGTAGGAGTAATTTCGTGAAAAGGGACGGAAATGTGTAACAGGAAGCCGTGGAAGTGCGTGATGTTTGATTTGATCAATCAGCGCTCTTGGTGGTGTCTCTTCGCTACCCTCACATCGGGGTCCAACTCTAGTAGCCATCAAGCTGCCAGACTTTATTATTGTTAAATTTAGTATTTCAAAAACTCGGTTTCGTTCTCTTGACTCTAAATCCACTTCGCATATACCAGCAAGTCTTTTTAGACTTCACCCAGGATAAACTTGCGATACTTATGCTCAATTGTCCAAGACTCAGGGCTCACCAAACAGATTTAGACGACATTATTTCACAAAATTGTACGTTATTCATGTGGGCAGACAAGTGGTTAGATAATGACGAACGTGTTTCGATACTTTTACTTCGATTGCTGCGTACAATTTACACGACCGCGCCACAGAGCAGCTGGTGTTGCAATCTATCGCAAACAGAACAACTCACATGTTGTGACTCCTCATTAGAACATTGCTTATCGTCAAACAAGTGGACGGGGTATTGTTAGTTAAAATATTGGGGGCATATGTGAGGCAGAATGCTTATTTGAAAATTAAGTGATTATTGAGGAGTGATGAGTGACATGCTTATTTGAAATAACAGTGATTTTGGTGGTCGTATACATTTCTACGAATCAAACGGTTGAAAAAATTAAAGATTAACTGCATTTTGTACTTTTACCATATACCAAAGGCGGTTCTGCTCCTTTAAAAAAAACTCTATCACTCGCTTTCTTTGATTTTGAGTGGTGATTTTAACATTAACTTCAGTTTGCCAGAAGCTGAGACGCTCATAGCTTTTTTGAATGATGAACTCAAGCTCGAAATGAACACAAATCGAAATGTTTCAACAACTAACAGTGGTACTGTTATTAACGCTGTCTTTCAACGGTTTTTAATTACTTTGAAATCACTAGCATATGTCATATTTTAGTTACCATAAGTCTATTGTGTGTCTCCGCTCTTCCCCAAATTGAACAAGAATAATTATTTTTGATAAAAAATAAAAATTATATTACTCCTTGTGTCAATTAAATAAAACTTTCATTAAAGAAATAAGTAATCGATAGAAAATTATTTCCATTCAAACGCGATTCATTTTTTTCAGGATTTAAGTTACTATTGCGTATTTACCATGATAACATGTCAGATGTTGCACATCATATGCGACTACTGTAAGGCTCGTTTCTCCCCCCCCCCCCCCAGTTTAATTTGCAATTCACGTAAACTTAAATCATTAAAAACTTCTTTATCCTTCATTCTGTATTGTTTAATTTTTCAATTCACCCGTGCGAACAACATGTGTACCAGCTAGTATACATATATAATCAGGACAAAATGTAACATACGGGTGTCAATAGCACAATTATGTTGTTATTTGTTTACAAAAGGCATTTAAAGATTTTGTTAAACAATTAAATTAGGACAAATACTTATGAAGTACATAAATGCAAACAGTGTAAAAATTACTTTTATGCAGTTGAAATTATTAACTGAAAGAATGGCATAAATTGCTTCGAAAGAAAGAGAAAATGAACATTTTACTCGCTATGAACGTAAGAAAGTTAAAATACATGCAGTCTTTTAAATAATGGACAAATATTTGAAAAACTCGTCATAACAATGCAGTTGTATTAAATATACAAGAAAACTGGAAACTAAATTTATTTGTTTTTAAAAACAAGGCATGTGTTTATACTGTTTTCAAACTAGCGGAATAAAACTAAAGTTTCATGATTTCTCTAGCAGAGATTTTAAATATAATTTAAAATGATTCACTGCGTAGTTTTTCTTATTGAATTAGAAAAAGATAAAAACATAAAGGTTTTCTGAAACAAATTTCATTTGAAATGAAATATTTAGTAGTGCCTCATTAAATAACGATTTAAAAAGCAAATAAAAGTTTTCCATTTGAACTCCATCTACAATAATTTTTTCTTTGGTTTCTTTGGTGTATGGTTTTCTAGAAAATTGGATTTGAAACTCTGATTTCTAAAACTTTATTCAATTTATATTTTTGTTTCAAAAGAAGTAGATGTAGCTTAGCTTTTACATATTATTAAATGATTTGATGAAATAAATGTAAGACTAAAAACTATTTTTCGGATAATAAACGTTACCAGAAATATATATTTACATATCCTTTATTTGAAAAATAATCCCTAAAGTTGTTTCCAAAAATGCAATTTTCAAATTTCCAGAGCAATTATAAAAAAAAAATTATTTTTAGTCCTTTCATTGTGTAATTCAACAAAATACACAAGTAATTCAATGCAAGTGAAATTGGGATATTGTATTCTTTTGAATAAAGAAAGTACTGTATTTCATATCATAAATTATTCTTGTAACTTCTTCTGTGTTTAGACTCCTCCCATATTAACATTAGAAGGATTTTCACGCCCATCTTCAGTGATGGCCAAGCTTCGGAACTGGAAGGACGTACGAGCATGCAGTCCGATCCCTTTCAATTCTAAACTAAATGTTACTTCTCTAGTTATGTATGTAAACGAGTGTGTATTTTGTTTAATAAACGTGTTTTAATAACTAGTGGGCTTAGTTAAGAACCCCTTCCCCGCGTGTCCTTTTATAACATTGGGTCACCCCTTATAGTCTTATATATGTATATTATATGTATAAAAGGTGTTGCCGATTTCAACCGACAAACTTAGAGGAGTGATAGTTGACAACTTAGGGTCCTCAAAGCACCATAGAATATGGGATCGCAAACCATGTTTAATAGGTGAAAATCACGATAGTAGTTCAGCCGTCGGGTGGATAGGAAATACGAGCCACTGCGCACTAGGACTTTTGATACTCGATAGCGCACCAGCACATTTTTCGATTGAGGTGCGGAACCACCGCGAAGCTATATATTCCAGGAGGTAGATTGGATACGGTGGACTTTTTGCTTGACCTCCACGCTCCCCGGACCTCAATTCCTTTGATTTCTTCTTCTGTGGCTATCTAAAATCACTTGTGCATGAGAAGCTGGTGGTTGCAGTAAAGGCTCTCACGGAACGGATCGTCATTGGTACAGCACACTTAATTTGTTTGAACACGTCTGATAATATTTTGCCCTTCGGTTTTGGCCATGCTATGACCTACGCAGCTGCAACTTCGAACGATTCCTGTGACAATCCCTTGTCGCATTTCAGATGTCTAGCTGTGATGCATTAATCGTATTTCAAAGAAGTTTAATAAATGTATTATTTACCACTTGTTGTCCCTTTTCATTTCACTCGACATCACACTCTACCCTTCATAACAGTTTTTATAAATTAATCTAACTAGACATTGTTTAAGAAACCATGTTCCATGATGATTTGTGATTCCCTGGCTCTGCCTGCTATCACCCCTCTGAATGCATCAGTCGAATTGGGTAACACCCTGTATATGTGAGAAAATGTCACGGAATTTAAGACATTTAACTGATCGAATCTTTTAACTTGTACGTCATTCATGGCGAGACATGCTTGATTTTTAATTTCTCCTTTATCTTACACTCATACAAAGATGGCACCAAACATAGAACAAACGTTCAAAAACAATGCCAAGGGGTAAAGAAGTTCCTTTTTCGCTCCGAAGATCTCGGCTTTTATGGTTTCCTCGACCGAAAGCTTTTTGAGTCACATGATTTCCGTTAACAATTTCCACTGGGATAATACAGTGTTGCATCACCTTGATTTGAAAGATGGAGGCAGTTTTTAGGAGATAAAGTTGTAGTTAGCAATATATTTCCCGTTTGGTGGTTAAACTAAAAAATTAACAATCACTCAAAACCTTGGAACCCTCTAGACCATTATGAATTCAATAAAATCCCTCTAGTGAAAACTTAAATGGTGAATTATATACTGGGTTGTGTGTGTAATGACTTTATTACTTTTTACTTTCCGACACAGCACGTCGTGTCAACAGAACAGAATTCTATCTTTCTCTTTCTCAATACAACCAAAACACGAGCGCAATTCATCGCGCTCCCAAAAACAAGGGACTCTCTCTTCCCCGATCGTCACCTTCGAAGGTCAATCACCTTCTCCCAAAAAACAGTAACCCACCACCTAAGACTCACTAAATAGCGCCAACATTCCATAATCTTCCGCCAACAGTAGCCAGACACTACACATCGCCGCCAAGATTATGGTTAATTACAAATTAAGCATAAATCTGAAACAAAAAAACTGACTACTTTGGCGGACCTCTCCCTAAAACTACACTACTACATACACAACAGTAAAATTATTGGAAAATAGCAAATATGGATTACCTAATAAACACTATACTAGAAACATATAAGAAAATACAAAATCAGCACATTCACATAAAAATATTACCAAGAATTAACCAAAAATAATTACTAATGTTAAACAATAAAGAAAAGTACAGTTTACATCACAAAGAAACACGCATAGTAAAATTCAAAAAATCTAAGTGACTAATATTTTAGCAAATAATTAAGATTTATGATACAAACAATGCTATCCTAACTTTTCCTCTCTCTATATTCAGATAGTAAATAAACAAGCCAACATAATTTCACTATGAATATCAAGCTTCACAAATACCATTATTGAATTAACCCTCTGAGTGTTCACCCTTGTCCTGAAAAATCATTCCGAAAGCGTTTACTTCTTTTTTGAGAATTCCTTCGAAAGTGCAACACATTTAATTCCTTTCCCCTTTAAAAAACGCGGGAGGTCTACAGGGGAAGATTTTATTACTCAGTTCGGCCTCTTTGTTGCTTTAAAACCGGGATAAAACTCGTTCACAGCTGTGACGTTGCCTTGTGCGAATTTTGGGAGGAAAAAGCGGGTCCACGTGGTTGTTTGATCGGTTAGGTCACAATAAAAGTGAAGAGTTAAAAAAAAAATAAAAACTCGAAAGAAAGAAACTTGTTACAAAAGTTGAAAAAAATACTTGTTTATTTTAAACAAAACAAAATTTTAAAAAATTAATTTAAGAAAAATAAACTATTTTGGACTAACGATTTGAGCCAGGAAAAAATACCTTGTACTTATTGTGGAATATGAGACTAAGAAAACACAAATACATCGTAATGTTTTTTTAAAAAGTAACTATGTAAAAAAGAGTAAAAGTGACCATCTCTCTCTCTCTTTTTAAACAATAAGAGAATATATAAAGTATCGTTACATACGACGATTATGTTTATGAAATGAAATCAATCTTCCTCTATTCAATTATATTTTAAATTTAAAGTAACATAAAGAGGGATTTCAATACTTTTAATTATATATATTTTAATCCTATAAATGATGTTTTTATGTTAAATTAATTTTTTCGGAAAAAATCTAAATTTTATTTCATAGTCAAACAATTTGTACTAAGCAAAAATACCTTCTTTACATAGGCATTTGTGACGGAGCAAAAAGCAAATTTAGTCAAATTTTTTATTTTTATTTTAATGGGAATATATTTTTCTTCAAAATGTAAAAGTATTTCTAACCATTTTCTATTAAAATTTAATTTTTATTTTTCTGTTTCTTTAGTGTTAAACGGAAAATTCACCGATAAATACAACTTTCACACAATTCAATCATTACAAATTCTAATGAGAGAAAAACTTCTCCCAATTAATTTTGTCTTTCAAAACAGTACACTTAAAACAATTTTGCTCAGTGAAGCTAACCGACAATTCCGCAGTGTATGTTTTGAAAGAATGTTTTCGTACATGTAGAGTATTTTTGAAAATTTAAATATCACCAAAGCTGATCATATGATTGTAAATGAGTCTTATTTTAGAATGTGAGCTGTGGGGTATCAAAATAAAACATTTTACTTTTAAATAGACAAGGAGTTTATACTAAATATCCTCTTCAAAAAATTGCTTACAACTTTTATTCAAATTGTAAAGAAACTGAAATATAAATATCCGACTTACTCCAGTCAAAAATATTCATATTATGTGAAAATACTGTTCCTCCACTTATTTAAGTACATTTATAAGCTATAGCCCAAAGCAATATTTTATTTTTATAAACGAGGCACAAAAATTCAGTTATAAAAATATATTTTTCATTTTAGAACATATAAACCGTACACGGATTGTAAGACCATTTCTAAAATACTGAGAGTTTTTAGAGGAACAAAAACATATAATTTTGGATAGTTCAAAATTTTAATATAATACGCAAATTTATATATTATTAAGCAAATACGTTTGACAAGAAAAAAAGTAATTTATTTAAATCTTATATTGCATGAATAAAATATAAATCAAAGATCTTTCTGAAATAAACACAATTGAAGGGAAAATGTTTAATTTGCAATTGATAGCATATAAACGTTTCTGTTAGAGGTATCCCCGAAGTGACGCAAGCCTATTCGGTAAAAAATAAAACTTATTGCTGGAATCATACAATTTCCTAATGAATGGGTGAATCCGAATATTTTTTCATGTAAACTGTTTGGACGGAAATGGCTAAATAGGAACATTTAATAATTTGCATAAATTAAAATTAACCGTTATAGTTTATATAATTTCTTAAGATTACAAAAGGTGTATTTCGGAAGCATAAGTTTTAATAGGAGTACGGCTTACGAAAAGTAGAACAAATATATCTGAAGGACTATGGTTTGTTACCTTAAATATTGTGAAACACAACAAAGTATATTGGAAATCAATTCCCCAATTCGTGTTAATAAAAATGTATGAAAAAACTGCAAGACTTATTTTTGTATTTGTAATTATTATAATTTTTCATTCCTGTGTTTTAGCTTCTCAGTATTGCTTCTACTTAAAAATTTATTGTATATTCATCAAATATTTCAGCATAATTTTTGCTCTTAGCATACAGATTTAACCTAAATGCATTAAAATGCTTAAGATTCTTATGTTAAAATTTTAATTTAATATTTTATTCGAAGAATTGTTAGTACTTATGGTAAATAATTTTTAACTGAGTATGTGCACGATACATAAATATTTTTTTCTGAAATTTCAAATACAATTTATAATATAAAATTCCTAGTTTTGTATGAAAATCTGGATATTTTCTGAATGTTAATTATAATAGATATCCAGATTTTAATTACCTGTTCTTCAGTTAGCTTTAAAAAAATAAATATTTAGAAATTTTGTATGAACAAATAAAATTTAAAATTGATCTTTATATTTATTTATATGCGTAAATGTCAACTGTAAATGCATCCGAATATTTTTAATTACTATTTATTCAAATATTCAAGGTTAAAAAAATGAATTGGTATAAAAAACCCCTCATTCATGTTTTCTCTGAAGTAAACTGAAACTCAAGCATTTTTTTTTAAAATTCAAATATAATTTGGTGTATTGTAACAATACGCGCCTTGAACATATTGGCTTTAAAATTTTAAAAAAAATAATGGATCTGAATTAGTTTTTCCATTATTATTTTTATGAAAGCTTAAGAATTTTTTACAAATAATTTGATGCAAAAGTTTAGAAATTATTCATTTTTAGTAGTTGGAAAGTTTAAAAGGTTTTAAATTTTGAAGCGTTCGGTTCTTATTAACTTTTTTGACACCTTATAATGAAATAATCATGGTTTAAAAACTGAAAACATTGGTTAAGAGAAGAAAAATGAAGCAATTAAATATAGTTCTAGATATTATATAGCGATTTATATAGTTTAAAAACTTAATTTTCCGTTTCATCATTTTAAGATGAAGAAAATAATACGAGTTAATCAAGCAAAGAGAATATACTTAAAAAGTTATTTGTCCAACTATATAAAATAGCAGATTACAGTCCCAACTTATTAAAACTTCAAATTAATATAAAATCAAAAGTGAGTTATATAATATTTTATTTATACGTTGGAACATTTTTCAAAACTTGAAAAAAAAAAGAAGTTAAATTGCTAAAAGTACAAAAAGAATTTATTTAATTCAAATGCAATAATATCTCAAATGAAGCTAAATTACAAACACTAACTTATAGTTCGTTCACTAAGGGGTCTAAAGAAATTCTTCCCAACTTTTTTACGATTGCTTCAGGGTCAAAACGCAGGGTTCCCCGAGAGCAATAAAACTTCCTGTCAGTGACCATTGTGTCGTCGCAACCCTCCCTAATTATCTTTCATGGTGTTAAACCATAAAAGAGGGGAAAGGATTTCAGAAAAACACGGCCTACCCGCTTTTGAAGCACTCTCTTGAAGTCAGAAAAAGACGTGTGGTGCGTTTTCGAAGCATCTCTAGACGTGCGGAAAAAGACGTTCGAACCGCTAGGAGGGTTAATTCTAAGAGTACACAATTAAACCACACTTAAATAGTAAATAAATTCAATAATAGACGGTTTTCTAGCAAACTATAAAAATTCCATTTTATATAAATATTAAGGTTAACATATATGCATAAACAACGCACACAAAAATTAATAATAAGGATACATAATATGAATTATTAATGTCCAACGGATAACGATTAATTATTTTACCTCCTGAGCAATGTCCTACATCAAAAGTGTTCGTTTGGGGTGACAGGTGTCCAGTTCCATTCTTGTTTTAAGTGATGTTGCAGGGGGGGGGACTTCATAATTTCTCCTTCAGTCCCCGAAAGCATTCCCAGTCACGCTGGGTTAAGAACCTTCGGTTCAGCGTTCTGGTTTCACTCCTAAACTTTACCTCGGCCGCTGTCCAGAGAACGGGGAAGGGGTTCTCCTGCGTTTTTTTCTCTTTCTTCGGTCCCACAATGCTCGGGAGGGGCTTTTCTTTCAGAACCAAAATCACCATACATGGTCGCCGTTCAGAAACACTATTCCCAAGTTTTTGATAATATCCGTGGCTCTTTCTCGACTTGAATCTAACTTTCTTCCACACTTTAGTTTTCATTGTCTTTTGATCATATATTTCTAGTAATGCTTGCCCCATTTTCATAATACCAATTTGTTTGATACAATCATGCAGTTTCCAAGCAGGTTTTTCTATTCCTTGCTTATCTTGTTTACCTTTAAAACACCAATGATGGAGCACAAGTATAATGTTGCTTGAGGCTTTTAAATTCACTTTTTGTTTTAATTCTGAAACTGACTTTCTGCTTAATTTCTTAAGTTTTCTCTTGAACAATTTTGACTTTTCTTCTCCAATTTCATCATCCTCTAAATCCAATGTCTCTTTGCTAAGAATCGCCGGATTAATATCTTTATCTCTTATCACATCGACTGGCGTTTCTTCTTTTCCTTCACACATCTCATTATCGGCAGGAATTAGCGGCACCTTAGATGTGTGTGAGTCTCTAGATAAACCCTTTCCTTCCCCACAATGACAGGTTGTGCTACAACATCTGGATAAACATTCAGCATTTGGGTTCTTTCACCTTTAAAAATAAGAACTTTCTCGGTTGCTTGAGGTAGTTCCATGTCTTCATCCGAATTTTTCCTTTAAAAATTGTTTTTGCTCTTCCATTCTTTTACACCTCTCTTCTTGTAAGCACTTCTGTTCTTCTGCTTTCATTTTCATTTTGTATTTTCCTTGAACCTGTTGCATCTGCTCTTGCACAACCCATCTTTCTTTCTCCAATCTCGTTTCTTCTTCCACACAAAGCTATTCTTTCGTTTATTTTCCTTTTTTCTTGGGCCTTACGTCTTTCTTCCATTGCTTTGGCATCTTCCTGAGCCTTGAGTCTAGCTTCTTCCTGAGCCATGAGTCTAGCTTCCTCCTCAACCTTCAATCTAGCTTCCTCCTCGGCTCTCAGTCTAGCCTCGTTCACATCTTTATGCCTTGCTTCTCTTATTCTGGCTTCCTTTTCTGCTTTCCATCATGTTGCTTCTATTATCTCTAATTCCAATTCCTGTTTTCGCTCCAAGCCTGTTTTCGCTCCAAGTTTTTTTCTAAACTCTTCTGCTTTCTTTCTGTACTCTTCTTATTCCCTTCTACGCGCCTCTTTATACTCTTATTCCTCCCTTCTACTCTCCTCTTTATACTCTTCTTCTCTCTTTCTTTCTATCCTCTTCTTTTTCAATTCTGTCCTCTATCGTAGTTGCTAAGATATCTCTAACGAATTCTTCATCTTCTAAGTACGCCTTACTTAGCATTAATTTCTGCTTCAAATCCATAATTCCAAGATCAGGGTCAACGGTTTCTCCCATTTCAATTAAAACCGTTACTAAATCTTCTTTTGTGGCATTTTTTCAAACATTTTTTTCTTCTCGAAAGAGAAAGTGTTGCAGTGTCTTTATTACTTTTTACTTTCTGACATAGCACGTCGTGTCAACAGAACAGAATTCTATCTTTCTCTTTCTCAATACAACCAAAACACAAGCGCAATTCACCGCGCTCCCAAAAATGACGGACTTTCGCTTCCCCGACCGTCACCTTCGAGGGTCAAGCACCTTCTCCCAAAAAACAGTAACCCACCACCTAAGACGCACTAAATGGCGCCAACATTCCATAATCTTCCGCCAACAATAGCCAGACACTACAGGGTCATTCACTATCAGAGTGGCAAACTTGCAGAATGTGTACAGAGACGACTCGGAATCATATAGGAATGCAGGGTTACAAATGCCGTAGTTACAAGCAAGGGTAATTGCAATACATCAATGGAACAGGAAGTTTAGAATACGTTAGGTGCTCGAAATTACGTCCAGAATTCGTCTGGCAGGTCTGACAGTGGCGCTGCTTGGAATTTCTTACATTCTCGAAGATTACTGACATCTCACTTATCTCAGATATTCGAGTGATGAGATCTCCAACTGAAGGGACGGATGTCTCGTACACGAAACTCTTCATGTGACCAGAGCCAAATGCATATCCCCTTGTGCTCACACTTGCAATGGTTGTGTGATATGGAACACTCCCGTTTGAGTAACGTTCCTGGTACTACCGACGAGTGGCGTTCCTATTACAATCCACAGCTCCATACACGATCAGCCTGCCGACCTGTTCTTCCTTTGAAAAGAAGTTCATCCTACTATCACGGGAAACGGATCGAAAATAATGATTTCCAACAAATCTGTGTTATTGACACCTTCTGTTCAGCGACATCTTCCACAAGGCTGTCCAGAAGAATCATCCAAAATGTAAGATATTACATGCAGCTATGCTGCCAGACTTGCCAGACGACTTATGTTCGTAATTTTGAACTCCTGTTGATGTATAACCGCTTAATAAAATGTTTTCTGTCCAATTAATGTGTTGCTATTTCTGTTCTCCATTTTCTGCTTCTTTGCACCATACCTCGCAACTACGGTATTTGCGACCCTACATTACTAGGTGATTCCGAGTCGTCACTGGCACCCCTACACACTCTGCAAGTTTGTCTGTCTGGTAGACAATCACCCTGTATAATTCGGTACAAAAATGCAGAACTCTCCCGTTCTTAATGTTTTTGAGATTTCTCCAAGCTGTCATATTGGAGAACAGGGAGCCGGAAACCATGTTTAGTCGGAATACTTCGAAAAAACTGTTATAAAGGGTGCGATGTCGAGTGGAAAAAAAGGGGCTATAACAAGTAAGAAATACATTAATTAGACTAAAACATGCTTAGGATACGAACAATGCATAGCAGATCGACGCCTGAAATGCAACAACAAGTGTTTGTCACAGAAATTGTTCGAAGTTGCGGCTGCGTAGGTCATACTCCAGCCGAGACCGAAGGACTAAGGATTTTTAGACACGTTTAAACAAATCAGTTGTGCTGGCCATGTCAGCTGAAGCGACGAATATCCATGATGTGAGATCTTCGCCTATAGCCACCAGCGCTTCATACGCAAACTATTTCAGGTGGCTCCAGAAGAAGAGATCTAAGGGATTGAGGTCTGGGGAGTGTGGTAGCCAAGCAACAAGTCCACCGTCTCCAATCCACCTCACGGGATATGTAGCATGGAGGTTGATGCATATCGCAATTGAAAAATATCCTGGTAAAAATGTCCTGGTCCCAGTGGCCAGTACTCCCTATAGCAACTTCTGGAGAACTAGGGAAATTGTATATGTGCAGGGGTGTTCAACCCTGTTCGGCACTCCAAATTCTTGCATTCATTTTACCACTCCCCTCGCCTGGCTTATCGTTCTCCAGATGGCTACTACCATCAGGATTTTAACCGACTAAACATGGTTTGTGAACTGTTCTATGTTGATTTGTCGTCCTCATGTTGCTTGCTATCACTCCTCTAAGTTGTTCGATTGAATTCGGCAACACCCTGTATGAACGTTGAAGATTTTTCAACTACATTTCATTACATACAAATATATGCATTACGAACGTCTACATTACAGATTTCGATAAATAATCTTACAAATTAATTTTTATATTGCTCGTCAATACCCTATATTCCAATCAAAGTTATTTATTCACATAAATATCGCATTACGGTTTCAAAATGTTTTACATCAAAATATTAAAACATTTACGTTTTTTTAAGTTAAATTTTACTTGAAAATGTAATAAAAATATTATGTGTGTTCTGAAAAACTGTAAAAAAAAGCTTTTTGAGAAAAGTTACAAAAACAAATAAAAATGAAGAAAATTGAATCTTTTTCTAAAAGTATATACATATACTCTCGGAGGAAAAAATCGATAAATATCACAGGAATATTTATCTTAATAATTTAATGCATATATCTCTTTGAAAAATGAAACTATGACAAGCAGTCCATTAAACCTCCCAGCTTCCTTGCCTTTTGCAGTTCATCTATAACTTTTGACAGTGTATTTTCAGTTATTTATATTGTCAAAATAGCAGCTTTAATGGGTTTTTCCTACTTCGAAACTCAGTATTCTCTTTGATATTCAAGATCTGAGACATTACCGTTCTAAGAAGCACAATAATGATGCTTTTATGTAAATCAAATTTGATTTCTACTGGATAAAATTAGTTAATTTTATTGGTTTCTTTTAATATAATTTTGTATTGTTATTAATACTTTTTTAAGCATGAGATTGTATGTATTTCTCGAAGCAGTCTATTCAAAAAGGCCAAATGATTAAGCGTTATGTTAACTTTACATTATGCAACAAGATGAGGGCTATTGGTGACGGACCTCGTAATTTTGAGACTCAGTCAGTATACTGGCGTTGGCACCTCCATTTCAAAACTAACCGCACGAAGCCAAAAGGAGTACTGTCCTCCTCCTATACATGGTGGAACTATAGTGTCACCAGGACTCGAACCAGCAACAAACTGGTCACAAGTTAGTCACCATACATAATAGCCACTAGGTTTCTACGGCCACTTAAATACCTTAAGAACGCGAAGTTCTGAATTTTTTAAATAAAATATATGTAATAGTGTTTCTTTCTTGTTTCTACATGTTGGCTTTCATACGACCCATTTTGATGGTGAAGTCGAGGTTATCCATTTAGCATTCCTATTTCTTTCTGCCCGTCTCCCCCCTCCTTTGTGTATGTGATAAGACTGTAAGTTTATCGGACTCGAGTTCTGTCCTTTTCAGGCCCTGGCAGGTGTTGTAGAAAAACAAAATTCCCGAGTTCAGAGCTGCAGGATGACAAAGGTTGCTTTCCAGTGGGTGTCATCCCATTGTGATATTTGGGGAAATGAGATGGCAACCTCTTAGCGAAAAAAGGCACGAATATTTTCTCCAAAGGTCTTCCAAAGACCAATGTCTTCACTCTGCTAATCTCGAGTTTAATAAGGTCTACAAAAAATGCTTTCGGAGTGCAGTTGCCAGTGCTACTAAAAATAAACCTTGCAGGGTGCTGTTCAAACCTGAATGTCTCGGATTTTCCTCCTGCTACTGCTGTAGTTGAGGTTAGATTATTGATCGGAAATTGTGCTTTTGTGCTCATTTGTTTCATTTTAATTTGACGTATTTTATGTATTATGTATTTTACGTCCTTTATGTATTTTACGTGATTCTGGATAGGCCATGGACGCCGCTCGTTTAGACATGTGCTCTGCACTTCAGAATTTAGAATGTATTGTACAAAAAGTATTGGAGAGCTCGTTCCCTAATGACCTGTTCGTAAATGTGCATTTGATAAATAAATAATAGTTCTTATATATGAATCGGAACAATAACGTATTAATGGTATACTTTAAATAATAGATGTAATATTAATAATAATAATAATAATAAATTTAATAAAAAATGTGATATTATCTGTTGTTATTTGAAGGAGAGATTGATTATGCTTATTACGACCCGCATGTCCAGATGGCACTAGTAGCTCTCTTTGCTTACATCTTGTCAGTATGCATGTAATCAACCCAAGGCGCGGATGTACCTACCATTGCTCAATAAACAATCATTTTTAAAAGTATACAGTCCACGCTTTCTTTGCTTGAGTAGATAAGTTATACATGACTCAAACTGTTCAATGTACATTTACAGAACTACCACACCCTTGGTGGTCATAGTTAAAGCTATCGTACCCCACCCAATGCTTCTTTTTATAATGCAAATATCCTCAACAAACGTTGTGACTGAGGAAGGTTTAACTAAAATACAATACATTTAAAACTAGAGTAATTTTGTAATTTTGCATAGAGTAATTTTAAAATTTTGCTTAGTTGCTTTTCACTTCTGCTATTCTATTTACCTGAAGTAGAGGTCTACATTTGCTGTGCCATTTGAATTCAATGCTAGTTTTAAAATAATTGGTGCTGTAGATCATGCGGATGCAGGGGATAAATCACATATATTGCTACCTAGTCACAGACAAAAATACCACTATTTTCTTTCATTCCCCGCTTGATAAAACGCACACAGGGATTCATGCCCGGTGAATATCGAGGGAGTATCAAGATTTCCCACTGTCACCATCGCAATAGGAGAGTGACCTTGTTTTTGCAACATGATAGGGAAAATTGTTTTGCAGTAAACGTAAACGTGAACGTTTACACCACATAACCGTACGTAGATGGTGCTGTAGAAATCGGCAATAGTAGTCTGTATTGAAAATTTGTCCTACAAGCACAACATGCGTAAGAATCACACCCTCCCAATCGTATGCCAGAATCAGCATAACCTGCACCGCTTTAATTCAGTCTTATTCCGACACGAACGAAATGTTTTAGCCCTTCGTGCAACTTTAAGTAACAACTGCTGATCCCCTTTCAAGAAAATGCTTTAGAGCGATGGAAACGAAACTCTTCACTTTAACGCCACACAGCAACTAACCTTCTTGCTAGATTGACTGTTCGACAACAGCGCCACGTCATCGTTACCATATCCTATTTTATCATACCCTCTATTTTGCGAGTTTTTTGGTTAAGTTGCCCCTATTTAATTTACAGCTCTCGTATATGAACATTAAAAATTGGGATCTTCATAATAAATTTCAATTTACAGTAAAAAGTTCTGCTTTTTCATAACATGGACCTGCATTTAAAAGCCGTTATACACAAATAAGTGTCACAATTCGCGCGTATTGTATAAACGAAATAAACATCATTTCAAATGATATATTTTTTAAAAATTTATTAATTGAAACTTTTCTACTCCGGATAAACTCAGAAATTTGAAGACAAATACAATCATAGAAACAGCCCATGAAAGCCAAGGCTTACTGTGCCCATATAAGTATACGTGAGGGCTAGTCAACTTTGCCTTGTCCGAATTTGGAACCCCAGATCTGTGGCCCATAGAAAGCCTACTGTTCTCTTCAAAGTTTTTATGACCTTGAGCTCTGAGGTGCATGAACAGATATTCCGTTCAGGTGGTCAATCTGACATGAAACTCCCAGTGTGTTAAGTTCACAAGCAAGCTTGATACTTCTTTATCGATCCACTGAAGGGATGAAAGGCTGAGTCGATCTTACCCAGCTCGGGGTTTGAACCTCGGACCTGTGGAAGCGCGATGCACTACCACTCAGCCACTGGGCTTCCTAAAAATTTATTAAGATACATTTTAATACACACATTAAGGGCTGTTTTGATAATCATATATTAAAGAATCAAGCTATTCCCCTAATTTTAAATACTACACTCAAAATTAAAACCTACTTTGAAATTGGCTATGTGGTTTTGTAAGAACAACGAAAGAGAAGACTAAAAAAAAACACGTATTGTAACCGTTTTTGTAATAATAACTGTAACCAAGCAGCAGAAAAACCGTCTAGTGACCGCTCATCATCAGCAAATGTCAGGTAAGGAAAGAATTTCGGTTGATGTAAAAAACCGTCCGGGTTCTTTGTCATTAATTTTTTCAATTATATCTGTGTAACTAAACCTAAATTAATAATGGCTAAGAGAGATTTTATTAAATCCAACTACGAATTACCCACTTTTAGTTTAAACTTTAACGTCCAATGCTCTACAGTGCTGTATAAAACAAAACCGCAAATTATGTCAGAGCAAGCACGTAATATAATAGAAAACAAAATACAACGGTACCCCGAGATTTAAAGAAACCTTACTAAAGTTTACGAAACAACTGTAGCTATGGAAATTTCAAATTTAATCTTATTCAAATATTCCAAGAAGCCATTTAAGTTGACAATTAAACAACTTCTCTTGCACAAACAAAAACCAACCAGAGAAAAATAACGAAAAATACTTCTGAATAATCAGAGTTTGACAAATCCCTCGTCACCAAACCGGATGACAGGGCCTTAAATCAATACCCAATTACAATTCTACAAACGAAACCCGTAATTGAATAACTTAACAGTATTATTTTCCAGAAGTCCATTAGCAGTAGTGGTACACGTATCCGATGCTGTTTAACAAAATAACACACGTTAATGAGTTTTCTTCAGTAAAATAAAAGAAACTCTACCAGAGTGCTGCAGCAAATAAGGCATTGCAAAGGATGGCAGAAATAGAAACGAGATTTTCTCTGATCTTAAATCCAATTAGAGGCACGCGGGATGGTGGTACACACACAGAACAGGCTTATTTTTCTCACCCTTCAGACCACCCATTAAGAACGTGTTCGCGATAGAATAAAATAGTCTGATTTGTTGAGTCTAATTAGAGCACAGACTGCAGGAAAAAAGACAGTGCCTCTATAAGTCCGTTTGGGGAAAATCACTAAGGGAAAACTCTGAAAATGCACCCTCTGTTTTCGTTCTCTGTGTAAACCTTTTATTTCATCCTCAGCTTCTAACTAGTTAATGGTGTTATTGATGTATCGAAAGAAGAAAACTTTTGAAGTTAAAATTTAGATGGGAAAGTGTTAACTGTGTTTTTTTTTTTTTTTTTTTTTCGTTCTTGAATAAAAAGTTTCTTAAATGTGTTATGAGAATTCTTGGTACTTACGTATTATCGAAACCATATTGAGGAACATTGAATAAAACCACACAAATTTTAAAAACGGAATTTTGTGACGTAAATAGGGAGCACGCAATCGAAAAATACTATGTGAAAAATAATAAGTAACTATAAATAAGAAAAATTTTCTTAATAAATTTTTTTTTTTGATGTACCATGTTTTTATAACCATTTTCATGCATTGTCAAGTCTTTAGCACATCGGGAACATAGTTTAAAACCAATTATAAAATTCCACCCGGACGGACATTCAAGAAAGCGAGTTAATAAAAAAACATGTTAACCTGGGGGCCCCTCTTTGACTCTAGAGCCACGAAATTGTATACGTAGACACAACTCAACCCGTAATATCGACAGGTAATCTTTGTGTAAATTCGTGTAAGTTACAGGGCACCTGTTGAAATAGGGGCCTCCTCTACGGGAGCCCGGGTTTGAGAGTAGAACTTCTTTTTTCTATACTTTCATGCATTGTCAGCAGCTTCTAAGTGATAGTCGAAATTTCAAGTCTCTAGCTCATGGGGAAGTTAGTTTAAAATCAATTACAAAATTCCACCGGACAGACATACAAGAAAGCGAGTTAATAAAAAAAACATGTTAACCTCTTTGACCCCTGACCCACAAAATTGTATACGTAGACACAACTCGACCCATGATATCGACAGGTGGTCTTTGTTCGTGTAAATTCGTGTACGTTCTGGAGTTACGGGGACCCCTGTCGAAATCGGGAAATTCTCTGAAACGTCCATGCCACTCAAAAGTTTGAGTTCCCTATAATGTATCACTACCATACACATGCTTTAACATTTTGTAAGTATCCGTAGCACTTTTTCCTAAGCGCGAACACAAAATTGGATATTATTCTCTGTTCAACAAACACATCTTCCCATCGCTTGGTACTAAATGTGCATAAGCGAGCCATGGCGAGCCACAGGCAGCGTGATTTGGGACTAACCCCAAATTAGAAAATGGGAAGGATGCAGTAACACAGAAACGTTATTATAGTCGCTGTAATGGAAAAAATTTTCACGTTGTAGACTTAGTCCGGGAACGGGTAATAATTTTAATGTAATAATAATTATTATTTATAATTATTATATATAATAATTGTTATATCTAATTATTATCTATAATAATTGTTATATCTAATTATTATCTATAATAATTGTTATATCTAATTATTATCTATAATAATTGTTATATCTAATTATTTTATCATTATTAATTTTATTATTTAAGAATTCGGTGAATCCCAAATTCTCATTTCAGCATTCGAGCTTGCCTTATCAACGAAAGGTTAGGCTTTGAATGGTGACAAGCGGAGAAATATGAATTGAAAGGACATCGTTGCCAATTCAGCGCTTAGGACATGTGCAAAATTGGGGTTGATAACTTGGCGAGTTATTTTGAGGATTGGAATGATTGCAATAGTACGTACCAAATTCTTTTACTACCTGTACTTCGCATTGAAGATTTTTTATTTAAAAAAAAATGGGGATTTACCCAATTGTCTTACAGTGGTACTAATGAATCAAACCACTCAACCCAAAGTTTTAGGGCAATAAAATAGTATGTTCACAGTAAAACTTGATTAATATATAGTTTCTGATCATAAAAATACAAAAATAAATAAATAAATAAAAATAAAGGAAACTATTAGTATATATAGATAAATTAACTACAAAAAATACAGATAAAACGAAATTTTTTTACATTTTTAACATTTAATGAAATTATAATATATTTTTAACATCTTTTTTTTTTGTAAACTTCACTTGTATGTAACGGAAACTTTGAATGGAATTAGAATCCTTTTGAATCATTGTTTCCTATCCCGCATGTATTAACCCCTTTCCGGATTTTCCCAAACTAATCTCGGGCATTCTGAAAATTTACACAGTGCAATCGGCCTTTTTTGAATTACTTCACATGTTCTTTTTATTGTTTTGAATAATTGAAAAGTACCACCAGGTGTAATCTTCTGCAAAAAGAGGACGTCATTCTGCTGAAGACCTCCTTCATGCTTATCTGAAATACACTTTGTTGACGATATTCTTCCAACGGAGAAGAAAACTAATCCACAACAAGGCAATGTATTATTTGCTGTGCTAAGAAAGACAGTAAAGGGAAGAAGTTAAGAAGAGCTACAAGATTTTACTGTCCAGATTGCGATGTTGGGTTATGTGCAGTACCGTGTATTCCAATTTTTCATACACTTTCAAATTTTGATTAATAATTTCATAATCATTTATGTAAATGCAAAAAATGCAAACAAAATTTGTAATTCAAGATAAAAGCTGGGTATTATATGCTTTATATTTATACTTAACAAGAATGGACTTCAAAGACTAATGATTTCTGCCATACAGAAAGCCTTTACAGATAAATTACTCATTTATTTAAAAAGTTTATTTATGTAAATTTATAGGAAATTTTATATGTGAATAGTGCTATTAAGTTTAAAAAGATATGTTCATTAAAAACATGCATATAAAAATGACATTTTTTAAAATCCATAATCCAAAAATAAAATGAGTCTCGAAGGGGCTCAGTATCTGTAAGAGAAAGACACAGAATTGTTACAGCTTTTATTGAATAAAAAATTCTCCAGATCTGTTAAATAATAGGGTTTAACGCAGGATAAATGCTGCAAGAATAAAACAAGATGAATAATGTATAAATAATGTTATCGTGTCGAGTGATACAAGACGAATAATGTTATCGTGTCGAGTGAATTTAACGGATCAACATTTAAAAGTTAATAGTAAATCAATAAGGAAATAAGTTAGTGTCCAAGCAAGTGATTGTCATACAACTTTAAACACAGAGATCAATTTTAAAGTGTCTACAGTTATCTAAAAATGTAGGAATTTTAAACGTTAATGTAGAATATAAATTAACCCCTGTAAATTAACCCCTTGCGCAACATCTTGTTGCTTATGCCGCCTGATCGACAGTGTGACGTTTGAATAAAAAAAGGTAGCGTGATTTGAAATATAATAATTTTGTTTAATTAAGTCACAGCTATTATTTACATTAATTTACAATTTAGTACTATTAGATTATTTTAGTCCAAAATTTTATAGCTTTGTGAGGGAGGGATCTTGATGTCCGTTCTCTGCGAAGGTTTCGCTCCCAACTCTCCTTTCTCTCACGGCCCCCTCTTGGTCTCTGCGGTTGACCGTTGTCGGTGTCTTTTTCTCTCCCTACATTTGGCCGTGGATGGAATGGGCTTCTCCTCGTGTCAAAGTTTGCCGGGGCTAACCAAGACACGCCCGTCGCAATACATTAGCAACTGCAGGTGTTTTGCACATGTGGTGATCAATTCTCCTAAAACTGATCCGGGTGGGAGGGAGTCGCAGGTGTCTTTGCACATGTGGTTTCGTTACAACAGTAACATCAGATCAAGGCCCATGAAATTCATCGTAGCAACGAGCTATTAGTACGCCTGTAGATAGTCGTAGATTGGAGCACCATACAGGTGACAACATGATTTGGTTCAGTTCCACCCCAATTTTGTGGGAGATCATCCTAGCCCTAGTCAGGGGACTCCCATCTCTCTTGACCTTCCACCAACCTCACGAGAGGACTTGCGGCTCGACGGCTACTTGAAGTACCCCCCTGCCGTGAAGGCACTCTACATTTACAAACATCCATGTTTTCTTCGGGATTCGAACCCATTTCCTATGGAACCGTAGGCACCGTCAACCACTATACCGGATGGGCGGCGCGCAACATGGAACCACAAGTGTATACATGCTATGTATAGGGCAAAATCCCGTTGTAACCTTATGGGGATACATGGCTTATTCAGGTATATAACCAATATATAACGAGCACAGAAACATTATAAGGTAGAGTTTCTTTTATTGGGATTGTATAAAACTACAAAAGTTATGTTATAAAATGTGTCTGGGTTTCAAAAATTTGAAAAAATAGGATGATTAGAATTAAAATTAAAAAAATTTTGTGAAATTGTTCATATTGTTCCCTGGAAACAAAAAGCTCTTTCATATACATTAAATAAGTGTATTGTCGTTTTTGCTCCATTTCTTCATCTTCTTCATCACAAATAGATAAATCAGAGTCACTGTCGTATTCATCGGTTTTTGACAAATAGTCTCGATCAGTATAACATTCGTTGAAGTAAAACGATAATGCCATATTGATAAGAAAAAGTAAAAATAAACAACAGAAATAGTTTAACAAACTTTAGAAAGTGAAACGAAACATGAACAAAAGAGGATCTTAGTCAGCGTCAAGAGGAAAAATAAAATGTGCGTTCTAACGTCAAGATTAGTATCTCCAGAAATCTGGGATTTGTGGGGATACAAGAAAGTGCAGTCTGTCATGCAAGGGGTTAAGATTTTCTATCATACGACTATTTGCTTTAATTTTTGAAGTGTTCTCGCTATTACAAACTAAGTGCAATTTTATAATAAATATAAAATAATTGAAAAGTATATTCATATCTACATTTTTGTATAAAAAGAATCCTTTTCTTTTTGCTTTTTACCTTAATTACGTGCTTTCCACGAAGATTCATTTTAGTATAAATATGTACTTGAAAATCATTAAACAATTTATAGAATTGCTGTATTCTTTCAAAGAATAATATATACTGGAAGTATTTTCTTTACTTGAGTACTTTTCAAATCATTTTAATTAAAGTTGCGTTGTTATTTTAATTAATAAACAAATTCACATAAAAATGGTTATCTGAATCTACAATACATATTTTGTTCAGAATATTTTTGGTTATTTCTGTGTGGTTTGCTTTATTTTGTTAGATTCAGAGTTTGAAAATAATTTATAACTAATGTTAAAAATGCTGAAAGAGAAAATTATATTTCACATTTGAGGATATTGCTTAAAATTTTCTTCTTCTTATTTTTTTTTTGAAAAAGAACTTTTTATGTAAATTAACTGCACATCATACATACAGCTAATGATTACCTATGTATAAAATTAAATTTTATACCTATACGCACGACTTAATATTTATTTCAATACTGGTTAAATATTATATTTCCAGAGGCAAAAGTTTTATACAAGGAATTTAAATACTACCGAAATATCATCATATTGAAGTTCTACTTCTGTTATTCACATTTTTAAAAATTTGTAGTTTCTATGTACTTGCACATTCGAATAAAAATTTAGAAAATGTATTCATGCTTATACAAAGACTTCTTAACACGCAAGTTTCACTTGTATGTAATGGAATATTTGAACTCGATTTTTACCGACTTCAGAAGGTCAGATAATTCAAAATTTTGCACACTTGTCGATAACAATACAATAACTATAAAATTTTGTTTTATTGTCCTTATCAGGATCGTCAGAAATAACGATATCCAGATTTGGCGACAATTCCATATACCACTTCCAGATTTGACAACTTACTGCATCTACCATTTTGAGATTTAGCGACTTATTGCATATACTATTTTTAGATTTGCGACGAATTCCATATACCATTTCCATATTTGGTGATTGATTCCAGATTTAGGGAGTAAAAGAATAAGGTGTAACCCTAAAAGAGAAAACACTTGTGGTGAATACAAATAAAACAAACAAAAATAAGTGTTCTTTATGTGAGAAAGGGGAAGGTGGGTGCGTTTGTAATTTCTTACCATAATCTAAACATTTTTCTAAAAATGGAAATAAAATAAAAGACTCGTATATGTGGGGAAAAAAATTATGTTCTAAAAGCTAAATAATTTTATTTTTATAAAGCAACACGTTTAGAATTGATGATACGAATGAACATTATAGCAATATGTTTGAAATAAATAATACGATTGACACTTAATATTACCCTGTTTCTATTAATTTGCTTTCTTGCATGTCTGTCCGGGTGGATTTTTGTAGTTGGTTTCAAACTGACTTCCCGATGAGCTAGAGCTTTGAAAAATGTGAAAAAAAACGAAAAGGAGGAATTTTACACTTTTTAGTCCGTTATAAAAACATAGTACATTAATTTTTTTTAATTCAAACTTTTTCTTCTTAACACATTTGATTGACCTGTATCTATAGAGGCGGAATCTTCGAATATAACGATACGGGACTCAATGGAGGCCCCGTAAACAGAAAGAATACCCTTCAGACCCAATAATTAATGTACATTGAAGAACAAGACTAATTCCAGCAGCCACGTAATTTCGGCTCGAAATATCAAACTCAAGGATAAATTCAACAATGAATAAATGATAGTTTAAAAAACTAAAAAAAACACGAATTTACTGTACATCGAACTAAAAAAAAGAAAAATAAATTATAGTTTAAAAAAAACTGAAAAACATGCTTTTATATTGAATCAAACTAAAAAGTAAAAAAATAATTTTTAATATAAGAATAAAATGATTAACGAGAAAAATAATATCATTGTGATAAAAGCGTGGGGTGCTTTGTACTACATTTTTAAACTAACTCAGCATTTCGGAGTAGAAGTAAGAAATTATAACAATTGATATAGAACACCCCCAATCTTACTCCAATGACATTAATTTTCTCGGTAATCATTTTATTCTAATGTTAAGAATTATTTTTTTACTTTTTAGTTCGATTCAGTATAAAAGCGTGTTATTTATTTATTTTTTAAACTATAATTTATTTTCTTCCAGTTCAGGTAGTGGATTGGCAATTATTATTCCAGACCTATTACATTCCCCGGGAGCTGGTATCACTTTTTAGTGTGGCACCATAAAGGTGGATGTCAATTGCAGCAATGCAATTTTGATGCCCAGTTTCTTTCCAAAGGGAGGCACAGGTGTCTGACGATGCGAAACTGTTCTCGGAATTTAATTTTACCAAGAGTACCCAAGACAAACAGGCACTCCAAGGATCTTTTACATGTCGCATAATCATTCGACATTATATCGATTTTTTCTTCAGAAAAATCCACCGACTTGTGCAGGGTCGAACCCGCAAACTTGGATGTACAAGGTCAGAGCCTAAGGAACAACAATCGATTTTAAATTTTAACTTGCAAATTGCGGCTTTCACGAGCAAATTTAAATTTTAAAAAAATGATGCATGTTTACATAGATTAAATGTCTAAAGATGTACAGAAATAAAAGATTACATTTTGCATAATTAAAATGTGAGTGCAATCTTTGCTATATTTTTAACCTCACTCAGCAGCTCTTTACAGAAGGTAAAATAAATAAGTAAACAAATATATGAAAAAGTGAGAATCAAAAAATAAAAACCATTTACTTTCGCCGATAATTGGGATTTTAATAATTGAAAGGATTTTCTGATTGGATTCAACTCCGAAGCACTACTTCGAATCTGAGCAAGTAGAAACTAATTTCTGTTTCATCACTCAAACGAGACTAGCATGAATTATTCGAAATTGATAAATCGAAACGTGTATATCGGATTACCTCCTCTTAGGCGTCTACGTTTTAGAATTTATTTTCAATTTGCACCCTCCCTTACCACTCCCTCAGCCACCGACAGTCTAAAAAACGTTTTTCGCACGTTCTATCTTTCCATTTTCCTAAAATGTCAGATAAACTTTCCCCCATTTCTCCCCCGCAGTTAAATGAAAAGAATTCTGTGACCGAGATAACGCGGTGTGATTTGGATCACTTCAATCACAGTGATTAGGAACTCTTTCTACGTTCTCTGCGATGCAATTTTAGAGAGAGAAGTCTAATTTAGATAATGGTTACGACACGCGCCGTTGGTATGCGTCGTCATTCTTTTTCTTCTTTTTTATGTATGCCTACTCTCTGCAACCATATTCTTTTACCACCCACCTATTTTTTTAAAATCTTCTATTGGAAATTGGTGTGATTATGCTCGCTATGTGTCAAGCAAGGAAAATGCAGTGTCTTGATAGATTGAAATAGGCACTTATAAGGCTATTTCAAAGTTTTAATCTTTCTTGGAAAGTTTTTAAATGAGGACCGTTACTTTTAAATGACAGTCGCTCGAAGAATAACTATATTAAAATTTCTTTCGTGTAAAATGGAGCACGTTAGGGTTATTTGCTGCTTTTTAAAGGTGAACTAGAAGAATAATCCTGTAATTTTAGGATGAAGTTGAAGGGAAAAAAAGTATTCGGGGTATCCGTAGACGAAGAGTTCTGTATTCGCTTGACTTATCGCAAATTCACAAGATGCAAAACTTTAAGTAACTCTTAAAATTTTATGTTATTTTCAGTGATCAAAAAAAAAATAGAGAGAGAGAATCGGTATATAGATAGGGATAATCCATATGTGTATATTCTTAATAAGAGTTTACACCAGGGATGTGAAACTCGTGACCCGGGGGCCGCATGAGACCCGTAACGTTCATTTTTGCAGCCCACCAAAAATCGGCACACAATAAAATATAATCAAATATTAAACCAATGCAGAATAAAAATAAGATGGGTAGAGTACGCTAATTTTTTGATTTATATTATTTTTGCTGTTATTAACAAAATGCGTTCATTTATTTCGAATACATTTATTAATTATTCTTTGGAACAGTGAAAACTTGATGCTCTTAACTTAATCCGACTGGTTGCGACAACTTTTTTTTTAAAAAAAGGAGATATGGGGATTCTTTTTGTTATTTTTAGATTTGTTTAATGCATTTAAAGAAAAATGTGCAAACATTAAGAAGTAAAAAAGAAATTATTATTAATAAATGGGAAAAAATAGGTGAAAATTGACAAAAAATAGTATAAACGCGGCCCATTCTGCACTAAAGGTTTGTAAACAAATTTTCAGTTTTTTCAATCTAATGTGTTGCTATATTATTCAATTTTGAAATGACCATCAGTATAAGAGATATTTTCTTTTTTACAAAAACTAGAGCACTTTATCTCGGTTACTATATGAAAATGCTTAAAAAGACAGTGATTCTATTCACATAAGGGACTGTAAATTTTGTAATAAAACAGTGATTGATAAATCTGAAGGTTAAAACAATTCTACTCTTATACAGAACTTACAGAAAAAATTTCAGTTAATTTATTAGAAATCGCTGACCCCGTTTGATTATTTTTAAAAAATCACATTTCGAGTAACGCGTTTTACAGTATATCTTGCTTAAAGTAATGGCATATGCTTTTACTAAAACACTTGTACTTTTTGTTCTAGTAAACGGAAAAGGATAAACTTGGTATTTTTATAAAGCTAATAAGATGGCCCATAAAATAAAATCATAAAAAAATTGTCAATTTTTGGCAAACTTCACAGTTTTAGGGTAGTCGCATACTTTAATATAAAACAGAACTTGCGGCCCGTATTATTTAGGGTTGGTTATACAAAGTCTAAAAATTATTTATTGATTTAGGTTAGGTTACACAAAGATAATAAATATCATTGAAACAAAAATAAAAGGCAAATAACAGGATGGCTTTAATAGAGATCACATTCATTCTTCACTTGACCTGTATTGAATAATGAGTAGTCACTAGATGGCGCTTTTTCTGCTTAGGACAGTAAGTTACTGTTGTTAGGACAAGAGTGGTTACAATATTAATTCATATATATTCTTAAATATTATAGTTGTTACAATATAATACGTCAATTTAAGTTACATACTATTTTATTAATTTAATATAGGATAATTATTGTTATGCAATGTACATGATTATACGTATATATTAACCAAATAAAATCATTTTAAATTGTGTTTAATGCATGATAAAGTATATTCAACTAATTATAATATCCTTTATACAGAAAATAACTGAAGAGTAATATTTTTTACGTAACCACTTTCATTTTTAAAACTAGTGATATATTCAAATTATTTAAGTTTTAAAAAAATATACACATAATTTTTTTGAACTATATTTTTTTTAAAAAAGATTTTGTAATATATTATAATTTAAAAGAACTTAATCATAATATACAAATATAAATTAAATCCATGCTATATGAATCCTAATTTCTGGTTATATAACTATTTGAAACAAAACTGCATAATGTATAAGGTAGACAATATTTTAGAAAACGAATTATAACTTTCGAAATATTTTTAAACCAAACAAAGATGAATTTTAAAGATAAAGAGTTTTTAATTGATTAATTCTATACAAATAATATGCTTTTTAAAAAACAAAAACCTTTTTAAATGTTCTTAATTGTAAGACTTGAAAAGAACTTTAGCGATAAGTATGGGACATTACCATTAGAATAAACTATTTTAAAATTAGTTTTCAAAATACAATGATGAGAGAATCCGGAAACGATTTTAAGCACTTGGGAAGTTTATTATATTATCATAATTAGAGCTTAATTTCTGAAGCTGTATTTTTCCTCTTTTATCAAAAAGCTCTTTTCAATTTATTAATTCAAGCGTTCATATATTCAGCCGAGTTTTTTTATTGCCTTTTATTGGAGCTCCCAAAGGAACTTAAATTTTATTTCAAAAAGTGGCTTTGACAAAAAAGAAAAAATTACGTCTTTTGTTATTCGGTTTATTCATTTAACAGTCACTCCCCAGAATTGTCTTTTGAGAATTCACAGTTTAAAGAAATCAATTTTAATTCTTCTACTGTTTACAAAACTCGATTTTTTTTTCAAATGAGCACGATTGAAAAAGCGCTAAATGCTTTTTGGTGGAAAATCAAATAAAACTTTTAAACATATATATATAAAAAATGAATATTTTTTATTCACTATATATATATATATACATAGCGTTAAAAAATCAAGAATAAATAAAATTGTCAGCGAAATGAAAAATCAATTTAAACTAATTTAAAGGAACTGATGATTGAATCAAGTGCCTTTTTTTTCCTTTTAAAAAAAACTAATCCGTTTTTTTTTCTTTTCTTTTCTTCTACCTTCCTTTGAATAAGTTTAAAAATTGTGTGATTTACTTTTGTTTCTGTTGCGGCATTTAGAAGGATTTTATTTTATTTTATCGATTATATTTTTTAAACTATCCCACAGAAATATGAAAGAATTGAAATGAACTATACTTTCTATATTCACTCAATTCTATTTTTACACCAGTTTCTCTTAGACGATTTTGATTTAACACGAGCTGTGGATACAAGAAACTAATTCTCTTTTTACACGACTTAATTAGATTTAACACGATCGCATGACCCAAGCTCTAAAAAGAAATTTCTACTTTACTTTTATTGGGCCATTGGAGACAAGAATTGTAGTATGATTTCCATTTGTGAGAATTCCCGGAATTTCACAACTTTAATGTGGAATTACAAAAAACACAAACACAAAGAGTAATTACAGAGTTCATTATTAAATCCACTAAAACATCGACATCACAGATGGCTAGTCTAATGTGGTGACCCAAAAGTCCGTTAACATTTAAAATTTCAATAATTCACAGAATAATGTCGGTACACAGGTAAAAATTGACACATATAATTAAATTAACATGAGAGTTTATTCTTCTTCTTATCTTGTCTATGGATTTATGTATTTCTATATTGGTTTCAAAAGCTCCAATAACAAACGAGACTAGATCTGGAGTTTGAGGATTGTAAAGAATGTCCCGTGGTAATGCATCAAGTTTAAAAACAGATGAAAGAATGGCCTTACAGTCAAAAATATGGTCTGGTGTTAATTGGGTGTGCGGACAATTTCTGCAGATGGGGTAAAATCTGGAACTATCAGGAGATATTTTCATACCTTTGAAGTGGCTCGTGCGGTGTCTTACTACTGTAGACGACAATTTTTTTTCTAGGACAATTGAGCTCTGGGATAGTTGGTTTTTATGAAACTCTGATTAGAAATTTTGCACTTGGCGACCGCATTTGCATCCTCCGAGATGGCAATGGAAGGCTGATCCAAGTCACGAACCCCCTTAGGGCTCCCTCGGGGGACTTTGCAACCCTTAAAGGGTGCATCCCGTGGTGACGGATCAGGGAACTCCTCCATTGGTTTCCAGTGGGTGGTAGAAGAGAAATAAAATACCTCAAGAGGTTGGACTTCTACCAACAGGTAGAGGTCCAACCTCTTGAGGGGATGGCAACAATCTTCTATGGATAGTGCAATATTTGGTACAAGCGATGGAGTTTTATTGAAACCAAAAAGTGCAAGAGATGTCAAATCAATGGCGCCTTATATAACAATAGAAATAATTAACATAACAATTTATTTTTAGCAATAAACTATGCTCTTTGTAATAAATGTTCTACATGTCGGCCTCATTTACAAGCAATACCTGTAGTCC
This sequence comes from Trichonephila clavata, assembly GCA_019973975.1. NCBI lineage: Eukaryota > Metazoa > Arthropoda > Arachnida > Araneae > Nephilidae > Trichonephila > Trichonephila clavata. The sequence goes on along the minus strand of BMAO01006917.1, from coordinate 42,669 downwards.
AGGGACAAAGCATATATATAGCATATATGCTTTGAGCATATATATAGCATATAGCGAGGGACAAAGCATATATATAAGATAGATTGCCGTCAGTTGTTGTCTTTTAGCATCCCTAATGTGGTCGAATGATCGTTGTAGACTAACTACTCCACGTAACTCTACAACTAATAATCCCACAGAATGAGGTCTGAAGATCTCGAAGGTCCCAGCATGACGGGTGACAGCTGAGCACATGATCCTCATCAGAAAATGTGCTCAAGACATCCTTCACACCTCTCTGAACTGCAGTAACAGGTTCTCCATTTTGATAGTACAGTTTTACTAACAATGCCATTTTTTTGGTAAAGTCAACATGCTGCAATTGCTGGTGCATCTGTTTCCTCTATGACTACAACTTATTTTATACACGATTTTCAAGCTGCGTCACTGACGTTTTGCTGTTCATCTGTTGACTCTTTTAGCACTTGTTTGGTTTCGATAAAATCTCATATCATTTCAAGCATGTGTGTAAATTTTTACCTCTCTTTCTACATTATTTCGTGAATTATTGAATTTTCAAATATTAATGATCTTTTGGGCCACCTGCTAATATTGATGAAAATATTACAGAAATAATTTCACCAATGTAACATGAAGACGATAACTATGATTTCTCTAACGATAGCAATAGTGTTGCACTGTTATGAAAAGGTATTCGTTGATTATGAGAAAGTGCCTAGAATATAAAATCTTTTTAATATTAATGATCTTTTGGGTCAACTGGTAATATAGTTCAAAATATTACAAAAAGAATTTCAACGATGTAACATGAAGACGGTAACTATGATTCTTCTAACGATAGTAATAGTGTTGCAGTGTTATGCAAAGGTATGCGTTGATTATGAGAAAGTGCCTAGAATATAAAATCTTTTTATATATCTAATTTGCGTGTTAGTGAATAGGTTTTTTCCCTTTTCAAATGGTAATTTACTTTATACGATACATGTACAATTTTTATGAGATAAAATGTTTAAGATTCTAACCAGGGACTTTTTAAGACTTCTTCAAGCACTAGGCCCATACGCAAAAGAAGGCCATGGGGCCCTACACAAATGTAGACCCGATCTATGACTCTTAAAAGTAGATAGTACATATCATTCGTTGTCAAATACTCGTACGAACAATAACCCGAAACAAATAAATGTGCATGACTCACAAGAGGTCACCGGCTTGACCGACTACCCCCTTTTGACTAAATGAGTAATGATAGTGTATGGTGGTAGGCCTAGGCCTGAACGAGGACAAGGGTCATCACTTGCAGCGCTAGTTGACATATCATCTGAAATTCAAAGTGTTTCAGAAAATTCAACCGGGAATAACATTTAACTGTTGAAATTATTTGAATTATGATCTTATTAAGACTGAATCGAGAACGAGCCGAGGCCCTAGACCCAGACGCAGTTATCCTATGCCTTAAGACGTCTCTGATACTAACATGAAAACTCATGGATTGTTGTACTATTTTTTCAGATTTTTTAACACTAGAACAAATCTTATATTTTTTAACCCCGCATCACTCGCGTGAAAAAAACGACCTAAAGTTCTCGCGCAGGGTGTGTCATATCCAAGAATGTTTACATTGTGTTTTTACCGTAAAATTTGTATATACAAAGGTTAAATAGGAAGAAGAGTAGGAAATACAACATGTTTATTACATTTTTCACACGCAAATTTAGTTTTTCTATTCTTTTTATAAGGGCATTCATGCATTGTTTATATACTTCTTTAATCGCGTCGTGAGTGAGTGCGATGTTTTCACTGGATCTTAATTTTTTTAAAATTTGTATCTTTTTTAAACTAAACATATAGGAGTAAACTTCTCTACTCTTCAAACTTAAAAATTTTGGAATTTCTTTTTTATTTTCTCTTATTTTGTTCCAGCAATGGTTTTTTTTCCAAAAGTTCATCTGAAAGTGGATAAGATGTGTACCAGTTATATCCTTTAAAATTAGGTTCTTCTCAAATATTTTGTGTCTCTACATATAAACTTTTATTTTCAATAGTGTCTTCCTCTTCTAAATCTGGATCGATTTCAGTGGAGGAATCATACTAGTTGTTTATACTCTTGCTGCATCATTTGATTTTTTCTCATCATAATTGCGAAGAGAATTTCTTCATCCTAAAATACTGTTCTACTATATCTGTTTAATACTGTATCTATTAAATTACTTAAATATCACATTTATTCATCATAACTACAAGAACACGCCATAGGATAAGGAAGATTTAAAACATGCTTATGAATTCAGAACTGTAACGGTGATTCACGCGCAGGATATGACATACTCGAAGAGACGATATCCAAAAATATATATTTAGAATTCGCCTACAAGCTAAGGCCCCTCAAAGGATATGACCTTAAAGTCAGCGACACGAGAAACTGTCCATTTTCCAATCAAGGTTTAGAAGGAGCATTGGAGAAAGTTTGACGGTGGGTAGGACTAACCCGGCGAGAGAAGTGCCGGGTTAATAGACGCAAAATATGCTTACATGCATTTGCAGAGAACATCTCTACTATTCAAAAACAGAATCTGGTTTAAGGTTCCCTTTCAAAAATAGCAGGTAAAAAGCAAAGCAAAGAAAAAATATTGACTGCTTTTATATATTAAACAAGACCCCAAAACAGCGCTTTTTTTTCTGATAAAAATATACCCCACAGTATAATTGTTATATCCTAAATTCTCTAGTCTGTAGAAATTTTACATCGTATAATTCTTCTTATTTCCTTCTAAATCCCATGGCCTCGGTATCCGAAAACTTAAAATTCTTCGTAAGCTTCGAACTTTTCGAAAATAGTCGAAGCGAATTTTGTTACAAAAAAATATGCACTTTAGTACTTTTTAACATTTATTGCGATGAGAGGACACATACTAACTAGCCACTAGAAGTAAACATCAGGTACATTTAATAGTTTCTTTAGTATTGAATTTTTAAAAGAACTTACAGTCGCGGAAATTACAGTGCACCATAAAGCTAAAGATGGAAAAGGCTTCGATGGTACTGATTCGACAGTGTGGAGAGTTAGAGCTGAGATTACGAAATGCCACAATGTGTGCACTTTGTACTACCCACTACTCATTTATCAATAATAATTGCTTTCGGTTATTTACATTGAAAAAATAGTTTTATTTTAATTCTAAAATCGTCTGACCAAAATTAAGTCTTTTCTCGTTTTTTCGAAACCTCAACCCCCTTACAGCAGAATTAAATATTAAAAATATTTTTTCAGTTATTTTTTTCTTAGTCTCCATACCACAGAGCATCTTTTCCACATAAGTAGGTTCCGATTACAGTAGAACGTCGTTTATTCGAATCAATTGGGATCGGACACGATTCAGATACTCGATTGTTTGGATAACCGAAAACCGAATGCGATCCATGCAGTATATAAAACCAGACTTTATATGAATATTGAAAATTATCACATGCGGGAAGGTGCTTGATGAAAAAGCAAAATAAGGCAAAATGTCGCAATTTTACCTTTATTGTGGAAAATAATCACTTATTTTTCGCTGTACCATTGTACACCTTCGTTTTTTCACTGCAAGGTCTCTGATTCTCTTGAGCAGCAGTAGTTGAGTAGGACAGCCCTCTGATTGTAATTTGTACCACTCCATAGCTGTCTCTAACGCAGAAACGCGTCAGCATTTGATGGACTCTTGCTACTTTCGTTGTTGTTGCTTCCTGTCACTTTTGGCCTCACGCGAAACAACTGTTGAGCAAATGCACTGTTTAAAAACGTATCCGGACTTTGGTTCGGATATTTGCTGCTCCGGATAATAAACGTTCGGATAAACGACGTTCTACTGTAATTATATTTTTATTATTCTTCCCGTATAACCGCAATCTTCTCAACTGCATATTATTTTTAATTATTTGAGAGTAGCTGAATTTTTCCATTTTCTTTGAATATGAATTTCATATTTGTAATATCACTTAAGAATTTTTTTCTAAATTATTTTATGTAAGTATGTAAAACATTCAATCTGACAATTAATTGATATCACAATGTAGGAGTTCCCAAACCTATGCCAGCGGGCACCAGTGCGATCTCAATAAAAATGTTTCAGTTTTCAATAAAATTTTATGTGAAAGATTTTTCTTTTTTCCCCAATGAAATAGAAACTCTTGGCGCGGCTTGCTTCTCAGTAATCCCTAAAGGGAAATATGTGTGAACCTTCCCCAAACGATGAGGGATTCAATCAGTCTGTAAACAACTTTGGCCGATAACGGAACCTCGAAATCGGTGGGTGTGCCTACCCACAAAATAGTAGTTTTTAATTTATATTTTATTGTTTGTGTGTTGTGTGTCGTCATAATAAATGTTTAAAAACGAAAATAAGGACTGATATTTGAAAAGTGAATACGCAATCAAAACACCGACAACTCCTTTCAACACAAAGCGAAATGTGTGGCCAATCTCCTTTTTTCCCACGCATTCTTCAACTTAATTTCCCATACCTAAAATCCTAGACAAAATGAACTGGTTTGTCAAATTGGTCGATAAACACTTACTAATTTAATCGCTTTTAAACACGCAGTATAAAATATACTTAAGTCCCTACACATAGAATATTACAACACTGAGAGAACTTCTGGAATATATTTAACAGAAACAAATTTTCATTCTTGAAAAAAGCAGCAAAAAAAATATTAAAATCTTCTTTTTCGGCCCCCCATACTTGTGTAGGTCATTGTTTTTCAATTCCTATTATTATATATAGTTCACACTCTCCCTATATATATTTATATATCTTGTTCAAATTTTCAGTCTTTAATAAAATACTTTTTATTCATCCACTCAAGTTCAAATACATTTTTTAAAACTTGTGGTGGCTGGCACTTTTGATGTTAATATAGTTTTTCAAAATATTAATTCATTAATTAAATTTAATTAATTAATTATAGTTTAAGAGTTATATTTCAGTCGATATTATTCCTCTAAATGACAGCATCCTTGGATAAAACAGCTTTGCTAAATTTGTGATGAATGAACTTAACCTGAATAAAATCATATACTAGTTGGACGTCAACATTCCTTTTACACTGGTTTTAAAATAAATTCTTAAATATTATATTCAACTTTCATTAAAAAATGTAATTACAAATTTAATGTGGTGAAAAAAGTTTTTAATGTTCATTTAAAAGGTGTTTTACCACTTAATATTGTGATTCTGTCATATATATATATATATACATATTTATATAACTTGTAATTATTTAATAAAAAGTAACTAAAATTAAATTTTTCTTTATTGACTGACCTAAGTAGGAATTTCTTTAACTTTTTTTATATTACTTGTTGATAATGAATATCCTAAAACCAAAGAACAGATCATGACATAAAAAAGAATACCTTGAATACTGCTTATGAGCAGGGATGTCTATATATTCGCCTACTTAAGAAGCAGTAACCAATGAAATGAAATGCTAAAAATCGCATTGACTTTGAGATATGTGTTTTTTATCAAGAATTTTTATACATCGTAAATTTTGTATGCATTACTTAGTAACTATTTTGCACATGAATAAAAACAATAAATTTTATATGTTGAGTTTTATTTTTAGGAATTAAATATTTTTTCTACATTCTGTGAATGTTTTCACTCTATCCAACTATAAATTCACCTTGAAAAAATAAATGATGCCCAACATCCAACGGATATTCTAGAATGTGCTCTTAAGTTTCTAAGAGGTTGGGGATCACTGGCAAATGCAAAATTCCCTCAGCGTCAACTTACTACTTTCCTAAATAAATTAAAATATATTAAGTTGAAAACACAATTTATTATATAAATTCAACTAGTATCCTATATACTCTCGTTTCCTCTTAATATACAGTGATAGTTACTGTTTTAATTTGAATAAATTCTGAGATTGAGGCTTAACATCTTCAATCACTCTTCAGTATATAATATGAAACTTATATATAGATTTCACATCACATTAAAAATTTCCTCAAGGACTTTCAAACCCTGTAATAAACCCCAAGAGACATATCTCTAACTTTCGGCTAATTCCTGAACAGGAATAGGGATATTAACTAAGATTAAACTAATAAACGTCTCCTCGTAAATGATACGATGCTTCCAGAATGCGATAGTCTTAAGAAATGATATATCGATATGGAGCAATATAATGCGAAATCGATAGTCTTTATGGGAAGTTGAAGAGAGGTTCCCCGTCAAACGGAATAGAAATTACTTGTTTGTCCGAGATTTCTGAGCAACATCTCTTCCAGGAAATGTCTTTTTATGGGATAAATACGTTCTCAAACACCTCGTAAAATAGGGTTTTACATTTAGATAAGGGTAGAAGTTCTAGAAGGAAAGTTTCGAATCTTCGTTTAAAAAGGTGGTATGTTTCAACCCGATATCTTAAGCTGCTTAGTTGTTACCGGGTGTAGTTTTTAAGTTGGGAGTTTTATTGATAGTGTGCGGGTAAAGATTTTGCTTCGAATTAATAACCGTAAATCTAAACTTAGGAGCGTTATCAAGTTTATAAACTTATTTTGAGAATTGAATATTTGTTAACGAGAGACCTGTTTCGCGTCATATTTCGAATGATATTGAATTAATCCTTGAATAAACTACAATAATGTAAGTTTAAATACCTTTGCGAAAATTATTAAAAGGGGTCTCAGGGGTGTTAATTTTGTCTTGAGGAGTGAAAATATAAACAATTTTCAAACAGGTATACTTCTTTTAAATTTAAAATAAATAATTCGAATCTTTTACACATTATTTACAAAAGATTATGGTTTCAAAAAAGTACGAAATGTTTGAAATATAATCATAATTTTAAAAATTATAAGCATATGCAAATAAGAAATAATTTGTAATAAATATTAAGTAATTTTTGCGTTGGCGAAGCTATTTTCTAAAATATTAATCTTTGATGTATAAATCTTTATAGACTTATAAAATGTATCATACTCTTTAAACCTTATTAATTTAAGAATAATATATCTTTTGTATTTCAAAATACTTAAAAAATATTAAAACTTTTTTTAAAAAAAAAATTGGAAATGTAATTTTTTTTTATTTTTAAAAAAATATAATTTATTATTCTATTTATTTGAAAATACTACAATTTAATAAGGATACATTTCACTTTATAAATCAACTTATTGCTAGTAATTAAAGTTATTATTTTAGAAAATAGTATGCGTGTCGTAAGACTTAATTAATATTTCTTATGGAAATATTTCTTATTTTCATATGTTTGTAATTTTTAAAATTTTGATTATATTTTAAACATTTTACCCTTTTCTGAAGCCCTATTCATTTATAAATAATATGTAAGAGATTCAAATTATTTAATTTTAATTTCAAAGAGTTATATAAATTTGAATATTGTTTAAATTTCCAGCCCTCTAGAGAAAGTTAACCCCCCTGAGACCCCTTCAGTCCCTTCGGTTTTAATAAGCATATTACGCAACTGATTTTCTGTAAGTGTTTTTAAAATATTTTAAGTTTGCGTAATAACTTAAATTTTAAAAATAAATTAATCTGAAGTAAGAATTTTACGTAAATAAATTAACTGCGTTATGTATGGATAGCTTCAATATAAATATATAGAGTAATTTTACATTATCGTATATTTTCACAAATAAACTGAGAATTTTTGTCACATTTTTAAAGTGAAAGAAAGGGGATTGATTTATATACGAATTTTCAAATCTCGAAAAAAAACAGCGATTAGAAAAAACAGGTTATTTCAGTATTTTCAGTTAGCCATGCACAAACAAATTTAATATTTGTCTTTTTAGGTGTTTTAAATGGAAGTTTTATTCTAAAAGAAAAAGGAAAAACAGTTACATGTGTTTCCTTCAAAGTCAGTCCCATAATTCGAGTTGCTGAATAGTTCGTAAAATTTACATTAACATATTGAGATGCCTGAATGCATTTGATCATCCTACAGTGGGTTTTGCTTAGAGGGCTTGAATCATGGTTCGACGAATCCTTCCCGTATACGAATTTCTCTTTCAGCTCATTTTCCAAACAAACAAATGACACAAAGTGTGTGAATAGCAAATATTTTGTTTCAGGTAAAAAATTAATGAAAAAAAAATGTGTTACTCAGATAGGATTATTAGAAATAAAACTTTTGTAGTTAGCGGGTTTTTTGTATGTTTGTTTTTTGCAGCCATTTGATTGGAACATATTTCACCTGCCTGGCCCACTTTGCAGCATTTTCGTTCTCATGGTGTCATGTTTGAAAATTACAGTAACTTTTTTTAAAAGGTGACTCATAATACGCGAGTTCCGAATTTTAGGCATATTTTTGCGACAAAAAAAAACCACACTATCGACTTATATGCTAATCGGCTTGTTTCGGAAATGTACGTTATGTACATATTTACTTAGAATATTTAAAATAAAATTTGCATTTTAAGACTCCTGTTTCCCGCCATTTCGAATTCATGATGTTTCTTTGAAATTACATTTTCTTTGCGTTGCTTGAAAATATTTGTATAACTCTTTTTAAAGATTCCTTTTAAAGTTTTCAGGATTTCGAAAAAAATAAAATAGAATAAGAAATGTTTTCAAACATCGGGAAAGAAATATAATTCCAGATAAACTTTCCTTATTTTTTGCTCTTTCGAATTCACTAGATTCCATTCAAATCGATTCGTTAACATAGATTCAAATAGAAATATAGAATTTCTGTACAATTAATATTACTTGTCTTATTTAGACAAAGTCATGATGGCCGATACACGAGAGTCTATAGTCAAAAACGGATAACACAAAACTTTCGAAAATTTTCTATTGACTAAAGTATACACGTGTCATTTCTATAAAACGGCCCAAATGATTTTGTTCCAGATTATTATTTTTTTTTAACAGAATATAATTAATAATTTTTAAAAGAATTGGGGGCGCACTAAAATGCCGCGGGACAGTGTTTAAAAATCATTGTATAAAAAATTTTTAAAAACATTTTTGGGCTTAATTTTATGATGTACTTTTATTTAAAAAATACCATTCCTTCATAATATAAATAACTGCACCATAATGTCCTTAACTAACCATGGGAGTCTCACTAAAAAACTATGCAAGTTAAAATCTAGTGCAAATTCATACTCTAAGATTATTTGTGCAAAAAACATAATATTGAAAATGAAACAGTATTTTAGTGAAAACAAGATTATTTTAATAGCGGCAGTTAGCCTTCTTAAAGTCATTAGAGAAATTAATACCTATTTTTGACATGGTTTTCTTGTCTTGCATAAGATAATGTACTAATCCTGAAGGCTGTCTCCATCTAAAAAGATAAAACCTAAAACTGTATAAAAAAATAAAGAAATTCTTCAACGTTTATATCATATTCTGACTTCCCTATCCTATAAAGAACATATTTTATATATATATATTACACTATTCTTTTATGTTTGAATGAATCCATTTTTTCTGATCTAGTGTGCTCCGTACCTTTCTTCCTATATCGTATGCTAAATGGACTTTTCATATTACATATTAATGAGAAAAAATTGCAGTTTATGGAATATTTTTAAATTTCAAAGACGAAAGGAGAGAATAATATAAAATAATGTACACAAGAATTTCATGAATTTATATGAAAATTGAGTCATTTTTCTATCTGAAAACATGTTCCAAGTTTCCTTCAGGCTGCTTGCGTTAGATACACATCGGATTCAGAAATCTGAGATTAGAATTGCTGATGTATAAATACTTTTATTGTCTGAGTTCTCCCTTGTTTTAAGTATTATTTACTATAGAGGGTTGTATTTTTCAACTGGAGAGGGTGTGTGTCTCGAAAATTAATAAAAATCATGAATGAAATTAACTTCCATATAAATTAAAAGAACAGCAGATAAAAATATAAATATATCAGTGTCTCTCTTTGACCATATTGAATGCATTAATTTTATTGAATTATTTTGAATAAATTAATTGTGATTGAATCAGATTGAAATGAATGAATTAAAATATCACTGTTTTAATAAATAGATATCGATTAATTTCTAAGGCAGTTTCGTCATTTCTGAAAGTTTAACTTCTATGCATAAATAGACAACACCAATGATTTTCAAGAAATATTCTAGATTCGGAAGGAAGGAGTTAAAAGAGAAAATAAATTAAAATGGTTGGTGCAAAGGAATAAAATTAAATTAAAACTTACAAGTCTTAGACTCATTGTTTATAAAATTTGAAAAAATATTTTTTGCAATTTTTTGAATTCGACATAATATTGATTGAGTGAAACATCTCTTAGTTATAAATGTACATGAAAAACAACATACAGTGAAAATCGCTTAACACGAAATTGAGGGAACTGAAATATTTTTTCTTGTTAAAGGATAATGCAAAAAAAGCATACACCAAACAAAATTATGTTTATTAGAGTACATTTTATTTACATAGATATATGCATGTATTTAATAAAACCGTTCAAACATTTACGTAACTTGCTCTCTTGATAAAGTTTTTTTGTTATCCTACACCCTCTTCGGCATCTCTGCCATTAGTCGACGAGCAGCCCAATAAAATAATGACGAAGCATAAAAAGAATTAAAATTTGTCTCCGTAGAGTTGTCTACAAAGAACTTTAAAACAATAGGGCAATGCCTGAGGTGGTCACCATCCATTTCACCCTGGTTGCACAGAGGGCACCAAGCAGAATCCTTTAGTCCAATGCGATGTAAATGCCTTTGCAAGTTGTCATGTCCAGTAAGTAGACGAAAGCACGCAACTCCAACAGATCGAGGCAGGGGACTGGGAACTCTACCACTTTTGTTGGGCAAGATATTCCACCTTTTACCTGCAGCTGCTTCACCATACAAGGAGAGTCTATTAATTTGCAGTTTACTGTAAATGATTCTTCTGATGTTACGCAGAGGCAAGGGAGAGTCAGGTTGGAACATGAGAGATCCCTCTTTAGCAAGCCTATCTGCTTTCTCATTTCCAGAAATGTTACAGTGGCTGGGAATCCACTGGAGGGCAATGCTTTCTCTAGACTTCCCAAGTTTAGCTAATTTCCTTCTACAGGAATTCACTAGAGCGTTTTCATTATATCTTGAGTTTATTAGAGACAAAATGGCAGCTTGAGAATCCGATAAAGAATACAATATTATGTACAGATATTATGCTTTCCAATTTATCAATCGCAAATGATATTGCTGCTATCTCACCATCAAAATTGTCATAAAATTGTTGATGAAGTATAGTTAGCAATACCAAAATCTTTACACATTTCCGTCTTCTGTTTTTGATTACCAGTCTTAAAAAGCTTCATCTTCATTTTAAACGAAATAGCAGTTTGCTTTCGCCCTGAGCTTTTTGCCATTGTATTTGTCAAAAAATTCTTTTAAAAAATAAACAATATATAATGCGAACCAAACTCACTAATTTTCACTCACATTCATCACCAAATTTCAAAACCAACTGATGAGATATAAGATGTTTCTGTGCAAAATTTGTAGGGATGAAGGATGAAAGAGTAGCTTATATAAAGAAAATTGATACGAGTCACAGTCTATTCCGAAGGTATTTTTCAAAGCCGAGTTAGCTTCCTTTTTACGAAATATGTGAAACGACCTTTCTTAAATTTCACTCCCGTCTTAAATCTAGCCTTGTCGACTAGTGTTTTCCGTATTTTGCTCATTCTCAGAAGGGAAATCTTTTCGTGTTAAGAGAAAAAAATGCATAAATGCATAGTAGTTAGTCAGGACTGTTGTATCATTTCGTGTTGACAGACAATTCGTCTTAAGCGTTTTAGTGTTAAACATATTTAATGTATATAAATGCTACCGATGAGGAAAAAAATCTGTGGCAGCGCAAATGCGGAGGACAGAATCCGTGACCTATGGACTCGTAACATACCACTAGACAAAAGGGATCACCCCTTTCTAGAGGCTGTTCCTGGCTTATGTAGATACCACCGCTACTGTATTCCCCCACCAGTGAGTCGGTGGATAGACAACGAATGATATATTTGTTATGGCGAGTGTGTGAGTTGTGGCTGTTGCGCCAAGTGAGACTAACGACTTTGTTTGCTACGTCAAGTGGATCTAAAGGCTTTGGTTGCTGCGTCGAGTGGATCTGAAGACTTTTAATTGCTCTTTGTCGACGGGTAGATGGCGTCACGGCACCTGCGAGAAGATTGCGGTTTTTCTTTTCGTTTAGTGTCAAGGCCATCAATGGGCCGGCGCAAATCCATAGGTCGCGGGTTCTATCCACCACATTGGTAAGCTTGATTCTGAACTAAGAAAAAACGCAACCTTTGGGCAGGTGTTGTGGCGTCATCTACAAACAAGAAGAGCAATCAAAAGACGTCAAACCCAATTGATGCAACAATCAAAAGCCGTCAGACCCCCTCGACGCAACAATCAAAAGCCGTCAGACCCACTTGACGCAAGAATCAAAAGCTGTCAGACCCATTTGACGCAGCAATCAAAGCCGTAAGACCCACTTGACGCAGCAATTAAAGCCGACAGTCTCACTTGACGCAGCAACCAAAAGTCACCAGACTTACTGGACACAACACTACCAATTAACACAGCAACTCACAACCTCACCATAACAAAAATCTCGTTCGTTCTCCTATCCACCGACTCACTGGTAGGGAATCATTGTAGCGATATCATCTACATAAGCCAGTAACAACCTCCAGGCAGGAGTGATCACTTTTGTCTAGTGGTATGTTACGTGCTTACGAATCCATAGGCTGCGGGTTCTGTCCTCAAGATTTGAGCTGCCACAAGTCTATTTAAACTAAAATGGTAGAAAATGGCGATTAAAATATTTAGCTTTATATGTGTATGTATATATAAGTGTGTGTATAAGAATTTAATATATTTACTTAAAATTATACTCTTATATTTTCTCTCTAAATCATAATTATACCTATTCATATATAAATATACTTATATACACCTATTTTGAAATACGTCTCATTTCGTCCCGCATTACAGAATTAAAACCTATTTTTTGAGACATGTATTAGTAATTCTATGTTAAAAGGATTTTGACTGATTTATATAGGACTGATTTTTTTTTATGAAATTCGGTGTCATAAAATATTGCATTGAATGATGTATTTCTAATAAATTTACAAAGGATATAAAAATCGAAACCATTTCCCTTTTCAATATTGATAATAAGTATTCAATAAAGATAAAATTGAATATATACATAAAACTTTTTTTTTTTGTTTCATTAATAATGAATTATCGTTCCATGGATTTCATAGTCCTGTAACTAAAATATAATCCTCGTGCTTTCCAATATCAAAAGTAGAAGCCCTTGTTGTGTGCCATTTTTTTTACTCAATCTTATTAGATAGAATAGATATCGTGCCGAAGCTTCTGATTAATGATGAGAATATCCGAAAATTATTGATGACATCGACCTACTTTTCGCTGAACTCTCCTCTTTTTATGTAACAATGTACAAAATCCAATTAAGGTATTCCCAAACATTTATTCTAGCTTTTTCTAATATAATAACAAGGGTTTTAAGCCGATAAGAAAGGGCTGAGAAAACAATTGCGAGAGCCATAATTCATAATTAAGTAAACTTAGATATTCTTCAAGCAATTAATTTGACATCTTCCTTAATTTGTTCTATGTGCGCAGCTGAGAGTCGTTTATAATCAGATAATCAACCAAAAATGTTTCTTCCTTTTATTCTGAGGTGTTTAATATGTTCTGAATGAAACAAAATTAAAACCCTAGCAAATGTTTAGTGATAAGATTAGGTAAAGATTTTTATACGTTAAACCAGAGGTGGCCAACCTTTTTAAGAAAAGTGCCACTTTCTGATAAAAAAAAAATTATATGTGCCACTTCTAACTTCATTAACAAATACAAAAGAAGAAAAGGTGAAAAAATGTTACTTAAAGGCGAATTATATGAGTTTTGTAAGCAAACAGTTCATTTTTTAACACGATTTATAAGTTTCACTTGTATGTAACGGAATCTTAGAACTCGATTTTTACCCATTTTGAAAGATCGGATTAATTCAAAATTTTGCACACTTGTCAAAAACCGATGCCAATACAATAATTTTGTTCCATTGTCCTTTTCAGGATCGTCAGGAATAACGATAATCAGATATGGCGAAAATTCCAAATACCACTTCCAGATTTGGCGACTTATTGCATATACAGTTTTCAAATTTGGCGACTAATTCCATATAACATTTTCAGATATGGCGACAAATTCCATATACCATTTCCAGATTTGGCGACTAATTCCATATACCATTTCCAGATTTGGCGACTAAGTTCAGATTTAGCGACTAGAAGAATAAGGTGTAACCCAAAAGCGAGTGTTTTTAATTTCAAGCTAATTATATGCATGTGTAAAATACATTTGTGGTTTTTACAAATAAAACAAACAAAAAAAGTGTTCTTTATGTGAGAAAGTAGAGAGTTGGTGTGTGTTAGCAATTTTTAACCATAATATAAAATTTTTTCTGAAAATGAAAATAAAAACAGGCTCGTGCATGAGAAAAGAAAGAGTTTACGTTCTGACTGTTAAATAATTTTTATAAGACAATACGCTTAGAAGTGATGATACGAATTAACATTACAGAAATTCGTTAAAAAGGGGATAATTCCATTGACACTTAATATTACCATGTTTTTATTACTCTCTTTCTTGAATGTCTGTCCGGGTGGAACTTTGTAATTGATTTTAAACTATGTGACTTTCCGATTAGTTAGAGACTTGAAATTTGGACCATAGCTCAGAAGTCGATGACAATGCATAAAAATATGAAAAAAGAAGAAAAAAAAAAAAGGAGGAATTTTATATTTTTTAGTCCGTTATAAAAACATGGTACATTAAAATGTTTTTAAATTTGAACTTTTTCTACTTAACACACTTTTAATTGTTTAACCTGTTCTATAGAGACGGAATATAATATAAAAATACGAGACTCATTCGAGACCCCGTAAGCGGAGAGAATAAATACACTTCAGACCCTTTGATTAATATCCATTGAAGAGAAAGACTACTTCCAGTAGCCACTTAATTCCAGCTTCAATGATCAAACTCAAGGACAAATTCAACTATCAATAAATGATAGTTTAAAAAACTTAAAAACATTATTTTATTGTAGATCAAAGTAAAAAATAAAAAATAAATTATAGTTTAAAAAAGTAAAGAACACGTTTTATACTGTATCGAACTAAAAAGTAAGAAAATTATTCTTAATATATGAATAAAATGATGAGAACGAGAAAAATAATGTCATTGTGGTAAAAGCATGGGGTGTTTAGTACAACATTTTTACACTAACTCAGCATTTCGGAACAGAAGTAAGAAATTATAACATTGACATAAAAATGAAATTATAACGTGAAATTATAACATAATTATAATGAATTATAACATGAAATTATAACATATAGAGCACCCCACGCTTTTACCCCAATGATATTAATTTTCTCGTTAATCATTTTATTCTTATATTAAGAATTATTTTTTTACTTTTTATTTCGATACAGTATAAAGCGTGTTCTTTAGTGTTTTTAAACTATAATTTATTATACAAGTCTAAGTAGTGGAATTTTGAATGTACAGTAGAACGTCGTTTATCCGAACGTTTATTATCCGGAGAGTCAAATATCCGAACTAAAGTCCGGATCCGTTTTCAAACAGTGCAATGCTGAACATTTGTTTCCTGTGAGGCTAAAAGTGACGGGAAAACCCAAGGTGAGGGATATTTGGGGAATTTAAGCTGTGTGGTTTGGTAAAAATATGCGCGGAATATTAGGTTAGCTTGTTTCCAAGGGAGGGGGTGCATACGTGCTCTTTAGTTGAGTTTTGTTGATGCAGAAACCTGGATGGCATGCGATGCAGAAGACTGGATTTCAAATGCTAAATTATGAAGAGATACTGACTTCCGTGTAAGAAGAATCCGACTCCGTCAACGATGAAACGGATGAAGACGAGGACTACAACAACGAAAATAGCAAGGGTCCATCAAATGCTGAGTCGTTTTCTGCATTAGAGGCAGCTATGGAGTGGTACGTACAACAATCAGAGTGCTGTCCTACTCAACTACTGATGCTCAAGAGAATCAGAGACCTTGCAGTGAAAAAACGAAGGTGTACGATGGTACAGCGAAAAATAAGTGATTATTTTCCACAGTCAGGGTAAAAATGCCACATTTTGCTTTTTCTTCAAGCACGTTTCCCGCATGTGATGATTCTCAATCTTTGTATAGTGTCCAGTATCATACACTGAATGGATCGCATTCGGTTTTCGGTTATCCGAACGGTGTCCAGTCCCAATTGATTCGGATTAACGACGTTCTACTGTAAGACAGAAGTAAAAACCTAGCTTTTATCGGTAAAAAGTTTTTACAAGTTCAATCAGTTAGGTTAGGTATAAAAAAATGAGTAAATTCAAACATTTGATTCTAAATAATTATTTAACAGTCAGTACTTTGTTCAAGTGGTTTTTGAATTTATATTATTTTTTTACCAAGTCAGCTATCTATATTAGGATTAGTTTCGGAAGATGCTAACAAAATTAGGCTGTTTTAGGTATGCATCAAATAATTTTGAGCGATATTTTGATTTAATTATGTTCATAATAGGAAATACTTGTGCACAAAAATATTGATCCAAAATCTACGACAATATCAGAGAGCCAAATCGTGTACATTTGGAAACTTGCTTGTTGGTATAACTTTCCAAAGTTCAACACAATCCATATAGAGTCAACACAATCCTTGTAGAATATTGTAATTCAATTAAGTGTATTTAAAATAAATTTTGATCGTTTCTTTTTTTGTCTGAGACAACCGCATTTTGATAAAACTGTAAATAGTTGGAATTTTTATTAATATCTTTCAAATTTTTCAATTTTTCCAAAACCTCTTTGCGTGCCATTGACACAACTCAACCATGCCACAGTGTGACACGCGTGCCACGGGTTGGCCACTCCTGCCCTAAACTAAATAGATAAATATCTTGAAACTTCGACTGTCGAACATCGAGTGAATAAAAGTTTTAAGGAGTGATTCATAAAGAAGTATGCAGTTTCTCTCTAAATCAAGAGCAATGTAAGATATTGAATGTAACCTGCAACAGAATTGTGTGGTATTATTTTAAGTTTTGTTAAAAACAGTCACAAATGTGTTCTACGTGTGAATCCTTAGCCACACAGCATACACAGAGCCGGTAATCTCTTTCCGACCAAACGTGTGTTAAGGTATCAACTCCATCGATAGCAGCTGTTGTGACGTTTGAGAAAAATAATGGCAGCGTGATATTTATTAATTTAAATATTTGGTTTATTTACGTCACAGCTATTAATTACAGTATGTACATTGAAGTTATTGAAAGGTTGGTTAGTTCGTTATAGTCCAAATTCTGTTTGTCCGTTGAGATTATATCTGTCCTGTATGAAGGTTTTCAACGCCCTTATTCTCTGCCCTCTCTAGAGTCCCGGGATGGTAGCGGTCGGCCTCTTTATCCTCGAGTGATATCAGACTCGTGGGAGGAGTAGGGGGTTTTCACGGTGTTAAAGGTTGCCGAGGCAATGACCAAAGACAAGATCTCGGAAAAATTTTAGGGTGCACGTGTGCATAGGAAAGTGGTTATCCCCTTCACAAAAAGAAGCCAACTTTTCAGTAGTGAGACGTGAAAACGTTACGCTGTGATATTCTGTTTCAGCTTCATCAAGAACTTTTACTTTGGCACAAACACATTATGATTAAAATACCACAAATCATTTGATAGATTTTCTAGTTGAGGTTTTTTCCCGGAATTTGATCAAAAATGCTGTTGCTCAGCAGTTGTGGATTCCATTTTGTTAAATTCAAGAACACAAAAATTCCGCTTTCTTTGTAGGTACCGCCATTTTGACGAATTAATCACATGACACACCCGCTATTGCTTACGTCACTTATGTAAGGGGCCAGCCACAAATTTTAAAAGTACATGTACCTCACGGCTCACTGAAATGGTGCCTGTTTTCGACTAATACTTTTTTACGGCATCTGGAAAGTGAGCACTACTTTTTGAATCACTCTGTATTGACATCGCATTATAAGGCTGCACGAAGACTGTTGGCGATGAGCCTCGTAATTCTGAACCATGGTCAAGTGACGAAGATGGCATATGATCTGGCACCCAACACACTGCTAACTTCCACACCTCACCAACGGGAAAACGCGTGAGCCTCGACAGATTTATTAAGCAACAGCCCCTTTTCTGCTATGGGGCTTTAGCGGCACTAGGCTCAAACTCATGACACGCCAGCCGCGAGTCTGTGAACTTAACCTCTAGGTCAATGCGGCAACTGGTGTAAAATTGATCATTGGTTAATTGATCAAAAATTTATAAATTAACTTTTAAAAACTAAGTCGTAAAAAGGATTTTTTAGTCAATTCCAAGAATTACTGTTTTATTGCTTTTTGTAATAGTTTTCCCACACTTAAATATTCCTCGCAAAATCTGTTTATTAATTTTGAAGTTTTACATTTAAAGGGTCATTGATATATTTCACACTAGTAGTTTAACTGTCGATTATTATTGTTTAAGATATTGTCTTTCAATTTTTATTCTGGATTAATTTAGTGAAAAGCTACAATAGGGTGGATGGAATTTTTATTTCCTTCGAAATTCCAAAGCCCACCTCTCCGGTATATAGATGAAGATGCTCTCTGGTTTTTCGAAGAGGAGAAAATAAAATTAAAAAAAATTATGTTAAGTTCTGCCACAAGGGGAATCGAGTTTAGGTGTTTGAGGGGGGTTTTTTTACGGAAAAAAGTCTAAGTAATTTTTATTAAAAAAAACGGTGATATTTTCGTTCTTTTTAACATTTGTTGCGATAGGAGAACACAAAAAAAAAGAGTCACAAAAAAAAACAGCAGTAGGTATATTTTACAGCTTCTTAAGTATTGTATTAAAAAAATAAATAATTAATTAAAAAAAACCAACTGTCGAAATGCTAGAACACGATAAATCGGAAGCAGGAAAAAAGCCTACATCGGACTGATTCGATGGTGCTGGGAGAGAGCTGCAGTTATGAAAGGATTTAATGTGCACTGCATTATTGAATACTCAGTAATCATTTATCAATAATCATCATTTTTCGTTATTTATATTTTAAAAGATAATTTCATTTTGAGTCTTAAGTCTTATAACCAAAATTAAGTCCCTCCATTTTTTCGAAAATACAACAAGTGGCAATATTAAATTTTAAAATTATTTCTTTTATATATGGTTGATCAGAAAAAAGGTTACAAGTTGAATAAAAAAATATTTATTAACAATAGACAGAAAATACGAAAAGGAATTTAGAGATATACGTGACCATCACATTTCGACATAATTACCAAGTCTATTTAGGAATTTATCAGAACGCAGAACCAACTTGTTTAACTCGTCTTGGTAGAAATCAGGTCCCTCTTTATTGAGCCAGATCTCGGCGGATGTTTTTATAGTACTGTCTTGGAATATCGTAGCACATATGCTGCACGCTACCATAGCCCAGTCCCAGCTCTGGCGAGTTTTCACTCAGACCCATCGATTATTTGGAATCATTTCTTCAATTCGTGTCGTATTGAACTTGGCCGGCCGCTTCCTGCCATATTGAGGTTTTCGACATCCTGTCTGCCTGATTGAAAAGAGTGACACCATTTCGCTACATGTTGTCTGTTCATTGCTTCTTCAGCATAAACTTCCACGATTTGAATGTGGAAATTAGATGCGGACACATTCTTTGCCCATAAAAATCAAATAACGACTCGCAACTCTAAATGAAATTACTTTCTTCAGCTCTTGCCAATGCATTTGTCCTGAACTGTCTGAGAACTTTCACTACCTACCCGCAAACCAGCTATATAATAAGTAGCGCCATTTGTCGCCACTCTGGGGAAATAAAATTTCTTCTCAATATGTAGTTTTCAAATGCTGCGGTTTGTAACCTTTTTTTTCTGATCATCTCTCGAATATATATATGCAGTCGACTCTGGATAATTCGAAGTTGGATTGACCAATGAAAAGCTTCAAATTATCAAGAGGGTAGTAAAAAATTCCGAAAATACTCGAACAGAATTTTTTTCTAACTCATTTAAATTTGAAACTATGTAATAAAACAACAATTGTACATATGTATAAAAATATTTTAAGTAATTTTTAAAAATTACATGTTATACATATAAATATTATACAGAAGTTAAGAGTCCTGTATTAAAAGAATACATTCCATACATTCATACACAATTCTACGCATATTTTCTTCACATTTGTGAACCATCCTTTCCGAACATATGTGTAGCAAGGCCACGAGTTAAACGAAAGATATGGACGGCTGACAACAGATGCGGTTGGTCTATTGTCCACTGAAGAATGAAAGCAATAAAAGTATATTTTTGCCTGATGGAACCGAAAAACACAAAGAAGGGATAGCAAACAGATCGTCATTAAAGGGGCTACGTTACAGGGGAGACACGCAGACAATACAACACAAAACTTGTAAGATCCAACCTGTTTGCCACAGGACTGTGCATGATAGCGAGTGTTCGAATTGTAGAGAGTTTTACAAGATCACTTCGAATTATCGCGTGCTGTAGTCTAGTCAGCCACAGATTTTACTTTGAATTATTTAGTGTACCCAAACGCATTTATTTAATTCAAAATATCAAGAGTTTTTCTAGGGACTGAGCATATACTTCGAATTATCGAGAAGTTCGTATTATCGAAGGTTTGAATTATCGAGAGTCGAATGTGTGTATATATATCTATAGACTAATAATACTTTTTTTTCTTTTCCATAAAACTGAGATCCATCCTAATGTACAATAACTGCATAAATTGGAAATATGAAAGCTTCAATTTCTATTGTACATCTGGGGTGGGAAATTAGTGGCCAACAAAGAGTTTTTTGCGGCCTACCGTTACAGTCAGAAAACCATCTTTCAACCGAGATTTCTTTCTCTTGCCCGATCAAAAATCCACCTTTTACTTTTCACTATTAACCCCTTCGCGAAGGCGAAACGTGTCGTCCTGGCTATTATGTTTAAAAAGATATGTATGCTTGAAAATAAGCATAAAAAATTGACATTTTTTGGTTCCTAATCTAGAAATAAAATGAACCTGGAAGGGGTTAATGAAACAAAGTACCTGAAAGTGTTTCCACTAAGTGTTCATCTGCAGAGTTTCGAGGACATGGCCACAACAAGATTTTTAGGTTTAAGAAAATTGTGCCCTAAATTCAATTTGCTTTCTTATCTCATTTCTGCTGATATTGATACAGCATCTGAGGAGCTACAGATTGAACTAATTGATTTGAAGTCAGATTACAGGTCAAAGACAATGATTAATTCTTGACATTAATTGACTTTTACCTATCTTTGTCAGCTGAAAAATGTCCCTGTATGAAGAGATTTGCAGGGGAATTTTTTTTATATATTAGTCGACATATATTTGTGAGCAAAACTTTTCTTGAATGAAGATCAAAAAGAGTAAACATAGATGCAAGTAAAACAAGATGACATAAATTTGCAGGCTGTCATGAGAATTTAAACAAGAAATCTCACTCCTCATTAAAAAAATAATTAAAAAAATAATTGTGGAAAAGTATAATAAGGAAAGGAAATCTAAGGAAATAAACCAAAATGTATAACAAAATGATGGACTGAATTATATGAACAACATAAAAATACAACATCTGACAATAAAGTTCGGTGAATAGTCCTGTAACATTAGCATAGATGAAATATTTACGAAAAATACCTTTCTGTCCTTAGAAGTAGGCACCTCCCATAAATATCACAGTTGAGGTCTGTTATACATGTCCTGGAAACTTTGCAAGAAGTCTTCTTTTAGGATGGAGTTTAAAAGCCTCGTCAGGGTTTCGTTCAATGTTAGGAATATCGACAATATCGATAGCACGTTTTTTTTTTCATCCCTAAATTATGGGTATTTGTCGCACAGGTTCACAGTTAATATGTAGTTCATCAGCAGTGCCAATTTTAGCTGATTTCTGGCTTTGGACGCAGAAGATCTACAGGCCCCTTGGCACTAGAGGATCGAAATTTATAACCAGAAATTCTGGTAAGTCCAGCTTATCTGGGCCCTTTTAGGCCCCTGGGCACCCTCTCCAAGCCCCCAATGGACCAAGCCAAGCCCCCAGCACTGTTCATCAACTATAATTCGCACAGTTAATTGACGATTTTTTGTGACGGAGGTCGCCAGTCTTCAGCTGCGGGGGTGGTCAGAAACACTTTCCCTGCTTCTCGAAAACGGAAGAACCACTCGTACGCACACTTCATGGAAAGTGCCTTTTCTCCATAAATACGAACCAGCATCGCTTAAGTTTCTTTTGATGTCTTGCCAAGTTTAAAATAAAATTTTTAATTGATCTTTTGCTCGTTCATTTTCCTGTTCTCAGTTAAGAAACAACGTACTAAACAAGCAATTTTGTAAAACAAGTCTTACGCGGAACACAAATGAGTCTGAACTGAACAACGATGGGGATAGATGGTCAATACCTTGCGCTACGCATGTGCAGCGTTTTTTTCCGTCAGTGTTGCCAGTTCTGCCGTTCTGACTTCATCCACCGAACTTTGTTGTCAGAGGTTGTATAATGGATATGATCGTCTAACTGGCCAATAGAATTAAAGATTCAGGAAATATAACAGTACATGGAACTATGGAACTCATGCACAGTAAATAAATTGAATAAACTGCCACTATTTTATTTAACTTATATTTATTATTTTTATGATTAATGCAATCATTTAAAATAGGTATACTCCGTTCCCCATTGTGGTCCCCCCCATTGTGTTAACCAAAGCAAGTAACCTACCCTGTTATACACTCATGAGTTATAATCCTTAAAAAATAATCTAAAATTATTAAAGTTCATAATGCAAATAACCTGTGTATCCTAAATAGTTTATTATAATTCATTTTCATAATTAGAATGCATAGTTTTTCAGTTAATTATTTATACTTATTTGTTTTAAAAACTGCTCAGCTAGCATAAGGACAGAGATTTTGATTTTTTACGGAGAATTTATGTTAACTTTTAGGGGGGGGGGGATATTTTCCTTTTATTATTATTTTTATTTTCTTTTTCTTTCTAAAAGTGTAATAAGACATTTTTCTCTTTAATACTTTTTTTTATTTCCAAGCTGCAACTTTATCCCGGCAGCAATTTCAGTCTAAAACTTTTTGCTTTAAGGCTTTATATTTCTGGATATCCTTTTTATTGCTTTCTTTTTATCGCTATTCATCTTTTTATTACCATTATTTAAAGTTTCTTCTTTCAATTTATGCTACGGAACACGTTTTATTTAACAAAAGTATTTTTCCCCCATGAAATAATGTGTTTCTACGCATTCTTATTCATAAGTATAAACCATTATATTTTCTCAAGACTTTGATAAATTAATTTCATTTTTTAATTAGGTAATTAAACAGCTTGATTTTATTTAGCTGTGTTTTTTTTTTTTTTTACTATGAAAATACATTAGAGCTTTGATAATTAATTTGTACACATAAAACTAATAATATAAATTAGCTTTATTTTTGCTACAAAGTAGAATAGATTTTTAAGAAAATTATTAAATCCCTAGATGTTTAAATAACAATACTAAACAATATTTAACTTTTTGCTTAAAGGTTTTGAAAAAAAAATTAAATTAAAAAAACTTTGTGCTGGCTCCCAAATTATTATGGATCTCTTCACAATTATTATTGTGAAATACAAAATATGTGGATCTTTTAGTCAATTAATAAATAAAAAAACATTAATAATTGCACATTGAAAAAATTTAAACAAGAAAAATGAAATTCCGATTTAGGTCTAAAAAACACCCAACAGAGCATAATTTTATTATTAGTTTAATAAAGTATTGTTTCGCTTTAAAATTTATTTTGCTTATTCAATTTCAACATTTTTTTTCATTAATTGATGATAAATGCATTTCAAAATGATTTAGCTGAAAATAATAAAAGCTTGGACAAAAGATTATGAAAAATTATTTATGCGATGAGAAGACTTCATATCTGTATTTCTTGTGCATTTGAGGCATTAAGAATCACATTCATTTTGCAAATACCAAATTTACCTGAATAAAGTATTTAAGATAAAAAATATTTCTAAGCGTATAATTTGAACGATTTTATTTAAAGAAATTTTTGTGAAATAAATATGAAACTATCTTTTCAATCGAGTTGCTGTTTTAATAGTACTTTCTAGATATTAAGTTTAATTTATGTCGTTGTGCATGTAGTTAATTCAGCGTTTCTCAAACCGTGGGGTGCGCCCTCCTAGGGGGGGGGGCGTGAAAGCTCTGAGAGGGGGCACGAAAATATTAAAAAATTGCAAACAAAAGATTATTTTTTTTAAAAAAAATTATTAATTTTCTAAAAGTAAACAAACAAAATACATTCTGACATAATAAAAATAAAATACACTTTTACACTCATATAATAAACCTATAAATTTATCGGTACTGCTCAATGTACGTGTACTTTATAATTAATTTAACAATACTATAAAAACAAGTTTAATAATTACCAGTGACCCCATGGGCTTGTCATATTTAAAATTATATACAAAAATTAACACTAATTTTGATAATTTGTGCGATTTATATCTAATTCCTTAACTGCCTATAAAAAGTTAATTCGATTCGCTCCCCGTTTTTCTACTGAGGCAGGCGTATGTCATGTACTTGGAGGGGGGAGAAAAGGAATGAATAAGCAAATCCTCTGAAATAAATAAATCCTTCGCAAATACTGTCAAGGTAATTTTATTGTAATTCAAAGCCTTCGGAATAATTTCATCGATAGCAATGCACAGAAAAGATCGTAATTCGGAAGGCCGTACATATACGTCCTGGGTCATTAACACTTTGGGTGAACGAGACGTTTATATACGCCAGTAGCACTTAAAAGAATAAAGTCGTATTGTAGCTTTAGCGTCAAAGTAGAGTATTTTTGTATTCAATAAATTTTTTTGTAAGAAGGGGGGGGGGTGCGATGAAATTATGATTGATTATTGGGTCGCAAATATTGAAAGTTTGAAAAGCACTGAGTTAATTGAATATTTGATAACTTTATAAGAAAATCAGCTATTACTGTTTTAGATTTTTATGTTTTGGATAGTAATTCATGAATAATTAAATAAAATGCACCCATTTAGTATTATTCATATCAATAATAGTTATATAATTATTTTCTGTCGTTAAAAAAGTTTCATTCTTAGCCCTTTGATGTAGAAAATATTTCTTTTCTCTTAAATTGAAACCCTTCCCTAAGTGTATAGTAATTGACGCAAAAAAAATAGTACTTAATTTAATCCACTTCGGTCGCAATGGTAATTAGTCCATTCTCTTAATCTAATGAAAAAAAACTCGAGATGTGTGTCTGCTCTAGCATTTATAGAGTTTGCTTAATCAACCTAATCAATGCAACACTTCTTAATGTTTCATTGTGTATGAGTTTTTTTCAACAATAGGGTAAGCCCTTTAGTTTGCTTTGAGATAATGATTTATTACCATTACTATCTTTGTGTAATAAGCTATTTCAATTAATTTCAGCTTCATTTTTCATATATTCTATTGACCGCAATTTTATCTATTTAGTCAAAAGGGATTTTTATTCTTTTTTGACAGTGTATTAATTTCTACCCAAGTATACTTCTATTTTGATTTTAAAGAAAGGCTCTGCAATTTAAACTTTTCTGTGTATTTTTAATACATCTATTATAAATAAAGGCTTGGAATGTTTGCCTTACTAGAATAAATATCAAATTAATTCTAAAACTAGATTACAAAAAAAGTTTGATAATTACTGGATTAAAATTGTCATAAAAATTTTACACATATGATAACAATAAATTTCAAATTTATTTTCTAATTTTTAGATGTAACTTCTTATAGGAATATGCTTTCTTCTTCTTTAAAACCCCTTCGTGTAGTGGAAATGATACTTTAAATATGTAGAGATTGAAAGTGCAGTCCTCGCCTTGCGCTTTCACCTCGCAAGCAACTTAAAAATAACACTTGTAATTTAATTTAATTGAATTGAATTTAATGTATGTAGCTATGCAGTAACTAATCTTAACTTTAATATCTGTATGCAGCTGTGTGGCAACAGGCTCTTTGGCTCACGTGCATTATGTAAAACTCGAGAGGTGATTTCGCCATTTATCAATAAAAAGTTTACTTGTTCCACTCAGTTGGTTTGCGATAAATTTACTTCTGGTTTTTTTCATACCTGAAATTTATTACAGCAGCTCTCAACATCACTCTTGGTCCGTGGGAAATTAAGGTAGTCTTAGTTATTTTTTATTTTTTGAAGTTAAGCTTAAAAGTTTGAGTAGGCAAAATTAAGTGGCATCCCTACTGGGATCCGAGAGTTTAAGAGTTTAAGAATATTTGAGATCTAGAAAAAAATTTTGAATTATTAATAGAGCTAAAAATAACCGAAGGAGCAGGAATTATTAGAAAAAGAAACGAGACGCACAACCGTAATAAAATGCATTTCACAGTTAGAGAAAGAACTACAAAAAATTGAACTGGATGATGTAGTAGTAGAAGAATTATGGAACATTTAGAGAAAAAAAATTGAATCTTTAAAGGTTATTGATAAAGAAATCAAACCTCTGTGCACAGATCGATAAAGAGGTAGAAGCCGTAGAACAATACTGTGATAAAATCATAACGTGGTGATTTCGAGCTAAGAAGCAGTTAAGAAAGACTTATAAAGACACGTTTGATTCTGACTCATTGAAAACAACTGAAGAATCAAAATTAGTAGAACCAATGAAAATAAAACTACCAAAATTAATTAGTCCCCAATTTTATGGGGAAATTAATTAATGGCTCTTTTTGGAACGCTTTCCAAACCGCAATTCACGACAATAATTCCCTGAATTCGGCTGACAAATTTAACAGTTTAAAAGATTAGTTAGGCTCTACAGCTTTAGTAACGGTGAAAGGTTCTGCCATCACGGCTGAAAATTATGCAAAAGCTGTAGAGATTTTAAAAGATGTATTTACAAGAAAAATGCTATAACCACTCTCGCGCGCAAAAAAATTTGAATTGGCAACACCTAAAAGAAAGCTCACAATTACCACGATATATATATACAATTTTTTTTCCTTCAGATCTACAAAAATATCTCCAACACACGATACCTCCTCCCTCAAGAGACACATAAAAGAAACAGGAACTCCTTGAGCTATATATGACTCTGAGAAATACACGGCATGAAAAATTATTTAAGCAGAACCCCTTGGTTTCTTTATTTTCTTCCTCTGAGTTGTGGGATGAGCTCATTTCAGAAAACAAATCTTGACCGCTGTCTCCTCCCCGCGGTACTTAAATGGGACACGACTCAATGATCATCACAATCGTAAAAATATAGAGAGAGACAGTTCCGTGCAGAAACAAGTTTGCTAAGTACATAAACACTCGAAATATTTCTCTGGGGAGTTTGACATGTCTTCTCGTGTAGCTTTTTTCTCTCTTTGTTTTTTTTTTTTTTCTTACATTTTTGGTACTCCAACTCGACGAGAAGACCTTTTGATGTTAGGCAACGAAATGAATATTTGTATCCACTCCATAAAGGATTGTGTGGGAGAAGTTTTGAGGGTTTTTATTTTATACAAGTCGCTTAAGTGAATAAATTTATTGTGTATTACAAGGTATGTTATCTTAATTATTGCAATAACTTGCTTTTCTTTTTTCAGTTCCTACTATTAGCTCACTCTCTCCCTATTTTTTGTATATATATTTATATATCTTCTTCACACAAACTTCCAATCGTTAATAATATACTTTATATTAATCCAATCAAGTTCAAATAAAGTTTTTATACTTTTACTAGCACTTGATGTTAATACAGTTTTTCAAATATTAATTAATTTAATTTAATTAATTACCGGTTTTTGTCGCCAACTTAGATTCGTCTCCATTGTTGTAACAATGTAATTGTTAAAACTATGATAAATGCTGGCGTCGAAAACCAATTTTTAGTCAAACTAGCCAAACCTGGTGTGCATTGTTACAACAATGCAGACAAATCATGCTCTTTTTTCAATTCCTACTATTAGTACACACACTCTCTCTCACTCTCTCTATGTATATCTTGTTCAAATTTTCAATCGTCAATAAAATACTTTTTATTTATCTATTCAAAGTAGGAATTGACTTAAAATTTTTTTATATTATTTGTTGAATAAATGTTTATATCTTAGGTATACAAAAAACACCGTTAAAAATAAGTTTTTTAAACATGGGTATTCTTTCAAACTTCACACTTAGCGTAACATAATTTTCTTCAAACCTTAAATTTTAAGAGCGAAAAGAAACATTGAGTCAAGTCGAATTTATTCAATAATTAGTTTTAATAATTTTATTTTAAGAGATAACAGTTTAATTTGCTAGCTTCTATATTACAACTGTTTTGCGTTGTAAATAATTAAAATTTTATTTAATTCTTTAATAATTAGTTTTTATCAATTATTTCTATTAATTAAAATTAAATTATCGTTTTTTCATCTAAAACAAACGTGTATAGACCCCATTCACCAACAAGGTCGCCAAAATTGGACACCAAAAACATCGTTTTTGGTGTCCAAATTTAAAGTCCAAAGCATGTTCAAAATTAGTTTTAATCAATTAATTTTTACTAAGCATAGTTAAATTATCGTATTCACCTAAAACAATCGTGTATAGTAAATTTCAGCTCAATTGAACGCTTTAAAATGCGAGAAAAATCTTTTAAAGTTTTGAATCAGACATAGTTACAATGGGATTAGAACAAAATTCATTAATAAAAACATGCATTTCAAAAAAAGAAAGTTTTTAATAAAGACAAGCACTATAGATAGTAGCAATCATAACTGATTCATAAAAAATTAAAATTAAGAATAAAAACTCATAAGACGAACTTTCAAAAGTAAAATTTCTTATGACAATTTGATATTTCAAGCAAGGATTGATTTGATTGTTTTTAGCTCCCTTTTCTATAAGCTTCACTTGTATGTAACGGAATCTTTGAACTCCATTTTTACCCACTTTAAAAGGTCATATTAATTCGAAATTTTGCTCACTTGTCCAGGACCGATGACTATACAACAATTTAATAATTTTTTCCCATTGTCCTGATCAGGATCATCAGGTTTAACGATTTTCCATTTTCAGATCCCATGTCGCATCTGTCGACTAATTCCAGATCCCATTTCCAGATTTGGCGACTAAGTTACAATTTAGTTCGATTAACTATAAAGTGTTGTTTTTTTTTTTTTAGTTTTTTAAACTATAATTTTATTTAGAGTAGCAGTAATAAACAACACAGCGGCTGTTGGGGACATATCAGCACAAGTAAATAGCGAAGACAACATTTAAGCTGACCCTCTCCCCTCCATTCTCTTAGATCCCCCTACAACACCAATGTGAAATCATTGAACTTTGGTAAATTTAATGAGCATCAGGTACTTGAAGTACTTTTAAAGTACTTGAATTCAATTTTCTGAAATATTTACAACCACAACTATTGTAAATATTTACAATATAGGAATTAAAATTTTTTTACATTTATTACTTACTAAAAGTACAGTTATTAAATTCTTAATTATTCAACTTTTCATCAAAGAATATTTTGTAATAATAAATTACACTGGTGTGCAAAAATTAAGGACGAAGTCGAAAAATTAGCATATCAGCTGAACGAAGAGGCAGAGCGGACAGAAAGACCAATCAGGAGATTAAGTGAGGTGATGTACGGTAGCACATGCGCAGATATGCAGGTAGACGTAATGGGGGAGTGTCTGAGTAGTAAAGCATGTTGTCGGTGTAAGATTAGTATTTCTGGCAAAGAGATTGCACACCGTATAGCAGTTAAAATCACACCGAGTTGCTGCCTCAGCGAGAAATGGCGAATAATCAATCTGTTAGACGACATCTGGATGCTTTTACCCGAGGTCGAATCATTGGGAAGTTGGAGGAAAGTCGCAGTGTGACAAGTGTGGCTGCAGAGTTCGGAATTGCTCACAGCATCGTTTCACGAGTTTGGAGACAATTTCAAACTACAGGAACAGCTATCCGGGGGTTCAGTAGTGGTCGTCCACACCCGCAGATGACCGGTATATTGCCTTACAGGCCAGAAGAAACAGGCGGCAGACAGCGGGAGAAATCGATAGACACACGACACAGGCGACTGGACGAACGATATCGCGTTTTACCGTGGCCAGAAGACTGCACGGTGGTGGTCTGTTTGCACGACGCCCTGTACGGTGTATACCTCTAACGCCTGCCCATCGGAGAAGAAGTTCTCTGTGGTGCCGGGAATACCGGAATTGGAGAGACAATGAATGGGGACGAGTACTCTTTACAGATGAGAGCAGATTCAGTCTGAGTAGCGATTCTCATCGCATACTCATCTGGAGAAAGCGGGGAAGCCGCAATCATCCCTCGAACATCATTGAAAGGGACAGGTATGGAGGTGGCGGTGTTCTCGTTTGGGGAGGCATCATGCTTGGTAGTCGTACAGACCTTCACATCTTCGACGCAGGTTCAGTCAACGGGACCCGTTATTGTAACGAGATTCTTCTTCCATATGTGCGTCTTTTTAGAGGCGCTATGGGTCCGCAGTTCCTTTTCATGGACGACAATGCACCATGTCATCGCACAGTATCTGCCGAACAGCTCTTAGAGAGTGAGGATATTGAACGTATGGATTGGCCGGCACGATCTCCGGATCTCAATTCCATCGAGCATGTATGGGACTTTCTAGGCAGACGCTTGGCAGCTCGTACCTTACCACCAGTAACGATTCCGGAGCTTTGATTGGCGCTGCAAGACGAATGGGCAGTAATGCCTCAACAACTCATTGACACCCTCATTCTCAGCATGGGCAGACGCTGTGAAACCTGCCTAGCAGTCAGGGGAGATCATGTCCATTACTAAAGACCGGATATTTCTTGCTGGACACCCATCACAGGGATGTTTCGGCCTTCAGTCGCATTGCGCTCCCATGCTACTTTTTCAATAAAGCTTCTTTTTATCTCTCTGATTTCTCTTTTAGTAAGTGTTGCTTACATTACTCATGTCCTTACGTATTGGGGATCTTACGGTATTAAATGTGTTGATTTGGAATGCTTTTGTACAAAGTTATATTGAAAAAACCGTCTCGTCCTTAATTTTTGCACACCAGTGTATGAGAAAAATACATTTTATTTAAAATAATTAAAAAATTCCGTTATCTACCTTTGTTATATTTTTAAAGAGGTGCATAGTGAATTTTATTAAATGTATCTTTCTTACTTATAGTGTATATGCGTTAGAATTAAATATTAAATTCCAACATATGTACCACACACACTCACACACATTTAGAGTAATTCGTTAAAGTTGAATAAAGCAAAAATATTATACAATTGATAGGTCTGAATGATATAAATTTTTTCTCCCTTAACTTTCTGTACTGACCAAGAATATATTTTTTGATACACTTTAATAAATATTTTTTAAGAAAATTAAAGTTGTAAAAAAATGACGCTTTAGATTATAAAAGGAAACCAAAAAGCCAATTTTTTTTATTTATTAATAGTTTATTATTATTTTTTTCTGTAGAAGAGAAATCGACATATCAATAAATCAAATACGGCTGAATTGTACAGTAACATGACGCATTGAATTCCGAAATTTGCAGTCATTCAGTTAGTCGCACATTTAACCTGTGTTGTCCTTTAGTAAAGAATGTATTCAAAGGTTGTATCTGAACTTTTCGAATAGTCATTAGGCACTACTTGGGGCCAATTTGAGTGATAATCTTAACTAAGGTTCACTTTGTGAGTAGGTTTTATGTTGACTGTATCCCAAAAATAATTATGCAGAGCTTAGTTTTGGATTAAATATTATTTGCAAGAAACATGCTTCATGGTGTAAAAGAATAATACATAAATGGTTTTTAAGAATGAGATGTATATAGATTTTAAGAATAAAATATTTATGGTTTTCTTGAATAAAATTTTACAGTAAGACTTTGAAAAATTAAATTTTAATTAGACGCAAAGCAATATACAGGGAGATTCATAAAGAAATAAATACATTCCAGATGCATTAATCAGTAACAGCAGTTCATACGGCTTCCAGATATTGCCAAAGTTGATCTGGTGTAGCAGCGGTTGGTGTATGCCGGGCAGTCGTTGTGCAATCATGGACCTCACGTTTTTGATTGGCGATACATTGGTAGAACAAGCAGGTAAGGGAAGCAATTCAATTTGATGAGTAAAGAACTCTTGAACGTTGCGTGTCACGTGTGGTTGCGCATTATCCTGTAGGAATATGGCTGATGGCAAACGCTGAAGGTATGGAAGGACCACGGGCTCCAACACCTCGGAGATGTAAGGCTGGTTGTTCAGTGTACCGGCAATGCGTACTAGAGGGGTGTGGCAGTGAAATCCAATACCACCCCTAACCAGGATATCGGGTGCAGGACCAGTGTGGCGATGCATAACGCAATAGTTCAGCAGGCTCTCACCACATTGTCTCTAAACTCAAATCCGACCATCGTGATATTGTAGGCAGAAGCGGAATTCGTCAGTAAAAACACCTTCATTCCATTCCGTTGTCCATGTCCGCGTTCATCGCACCATTGACGGCGCAAAGCCCTGTAGTTTCCAGTCAAGGATAAACGAAGCAATGGACGCCTTGCAGACATTCCACTCTGTTACAAACGCCGTCGAATAGTACGAGTGGACACCGAATGATGCGTAACAGACTGAATCTGTTGTTATATGGCTGCGCGATCCATGACTGTCATGCGCACAATCCGCCTGTCATCGCGGGCAATGGGGAAACGGGGTGGATCCGACGTTTTTTCCTGCATCTAGCGATGACAGATTCACATCATAGTTGCTTGGTTTCGTCCAACACGTTGACCGATTTCTTTGAAGGATGATCTGCAATCCCTGTAGGCTACTATTCTTTTTCAGTCCAATTCAGAAACTTAGTCAAAAGATGCTCGATGTCTTTCACAAGGCACAGGTAAACAGCTTACGAAAAAAAAACCCGCCTAATAAAACAATTGTCTTACTTGAAATCGCCAATCTGTTCTCCCATATACAGCACTTACGGGTAGCGCTGCGGTCGGCCGTGTTGCGCGTCTGTGTTAAAAGGCTAATGGTTTGCATATTTCATCGCCGCCAATGCATGATGTAAATTTCACATGGTTTGCATGCTTCCTTCAAGGTGTGGTATTTCTTGAATTGATTACACGTAGCAACCCATTACGATTATATATCCTTTGGGAGATTGTCATATTGGCGAGTTTAGCGAACACTTATCGCCAAAATCTCTTTTTAATGGGAAAATTTTAAGTGGAAAAATCGTTTGACCCAAAAATATACGAAAAAGTTGCTTACGTGATCTATTATATTTTAAAAAGAAAATGAGCCATTATCATCCCTTTATAAATGTTACCGTTAAAGTGTATAATTCAGTTATTTCATTGAATAACTAGACATGTCAGTTAAAGTATAAAAGATGAAAAATTTCATACTTTACCTAGTTTTTCTATGAAATATCTAGGTATTCTATGAAATAACTGTTAAAGTGATAAATTAACACATTTTCAAAGGTATTTATGAATTAAATGCTAAGATAAGAAGCCTTGATACTGTCATGCACTTTCTTATAAATATCTCAAATTTCTTTCTTTTTTCCCCAGATGAAGTGGAAAATTGTTAACTGATTTTTTTAGAAATTTTTACAAATAACTGAAACGGGGATTCTTTTAAACTAAAAACATTATATATATATGTCGTGTTTTGGGAGTGAACATCAAGACATTTTATTTTAACCGTCTTTATTCCATGAAATCACTTTGTAATCTCATTTGTAAGAGAGAGAGGGGCGGACACGTGTTAAAAATCAAGAGTCCGTGGCTTCTCAAAAGCCAAATGTCTTCAAGTATATGTCTTATTGAAGAGGTGTACTTGAGAATTTAAGCAGGACGTATAGGTAATAAAAATTAATGGTAGGAGCGGTAAACTGCTGTTAAGGCCATGTATTCTTCATTCCCGAACTGGGTAATAAATTTAATACTTGAAAATGTAACGGAAAATTAAAATTTAGACGTGGTCTAGGGTCTAATTTTAGATCTAATTTAATTATCCTTACATACATATATATATATATATAACCTTCCTTATAATAAATATAAACAATATGATCTTTTTAATATAACTTTCTAATAATAAACACCTTAAAACGCCGAAGAGCTTGTTTTTGATTTTATTTTTTGTTCCAAGTGCATCATCATGCAGCCAACTCAGTTGAATGAAACAATTTTACTAATTCAGCAACATTTTGAGGTGACATTAGATATTTACAATTGAAAATAATCAATTTTTGAATATATAATTTGTGTTTTTCTTACAACGACAAGCCACGTTACATATTAAATAGAATGTTCTTCCAAACATCCAAAGATAAGAACTGCAGACGATAATGTTATTGATTAATTTATTCGAAATCCTTTGGTGTCTAATCTATATCGCTCTGTTCAATTGTTTATCTTTATTCTTATTTTTTAAATATAAAACATTTCAAAAACAAATTATATTGGGTTTAAGTATTTAGAATCTCAATTGTAGGTGAAATGAAAAGTTGTTCTTTTGACAAATTTTTTTCTCTTTATCAAAATTCTATTTCCATTTTTAGGATTTTTCCTAAACTTCCTTTCCAATTAAATTTTTAGATTTTTCCTAAAAACTTTTTAATAATCCGGACACTTTATAATTTGTTCATCAGAACTAAATTAATTTATAAACACCTGTATCACATCAAAAATTAAATAAATAATAGTAGCAATTATATAATTGTATGATTAAATTTAAAAATTAAAATAATTATTCGAAATCCTTCATTTAATTTGTACTGTTCTCACACATTCATCTTATGTTCCATATATTCTATTACATTCTATTCTTCCGTTTTATTTAAATTAATTGTAATAATTCTGTTCTAACATAATCTAAATTATATATTCTTTGTCGAGCTACCAATTTTATTTCTTTTTATGTTAAAAGGATTTTCGTAGGAGTTTTGTATTTCACTTCAGAAATTAATGTATTACACAAATATGATACATATATATATATATACTTAATATATATAAGCTGTGTAAATTGTTTCTATTCAATTTTCTCCCTGCCTTTTCAATACAATAATTAAAATATTTCTGATGTATTTTCATTAGATTTATCATACAAACAGCATATGCATATTTTAGATCTCTCTTGAACTTTTATAAACTGATAGTTAAAATAGTTGCCGTTATTAACATTTAAGTATAAATACTAGCAAATGATATATTCTTCATTCGATATAAAAGTTTTTTTACTCGAGAAAATTCGTTATATAATACATTGCTAAATACACATTCATTCCTAGTATTTATTTTATAGCAATGTTTCAGGATTCCTTTTCTGAAAACGATAATTTAAATCTCCTAGCAATAAAAATAAATAGTTCTCGGTTCAGAATTAATATTCATTGTCATTCTTCATCTTCCGATACTGATAAAAGTTTGTTGGGTAAAATAAATCATAAAGAGTATTAAATTTGAATTAATACCCTAATTTGAATTAAAATCAGAGCACTTTAAATATCTTTTTCATGTCAAATATTTCAGTGATTCCTTAAATTAATCCATTTAACAATTCCTTAAATAAAATGGTAAACTTGAATTCTGAATTGCAAAGCGAGTTTACTCTATCTTATGATGTTCGTTTGCATTATTTGATAACTCGTGCCAAAATTAAGCAAGCAAAGTATAATTTCAAACGAAATTACATATGAATTATGGAATAGAGACATAATCTGAAAATACATATTAATAAGGAATAAGCACTTATATGAAGATCTTGAGTAAACAGGGAACAAATGTAAAAGGTTTTAATATTTTTAAGGTGACTGATTATATTCGAAGCCGTGATTTTGGAAAAGGTATTAATGAATAATTTTTTATTAAGTATCTATTGAATAAAAACATACATATAAGACTATTTTAAGGTAGACGACTACTTGCAACAATTTTTTTAAAAAAATGGAGAGATGGAGATTTTTTTGTGGTTTTTAGATTTATTTAGCACATTTTAAGGAAAATATGCTAAAATTAAGAAGAGAAAAAGAAATTATTATTACTAAAATGGGAAAAAATTGGGGAAAATTTACAAAAAATTACATAAACAAACTCTGTACTCTGTACAAAAAGTTAATAAGCAAATTTTCATTTTTTTAATTTTGATGTGTTTCTTTGCTATTCATTTTTGAAATGACTTTCAGGATAAGATATATTTCCGTTTTTACAAAAACTAGAGCCTTTTATCTTAGTTATTATATGAAATGGATTAAAAAAACAATGATTATATCTACATAAGGGACTGCAATTTTTTAGAGCATTCGCTGTGCCCGTTTGATCATTTAAAAAAAAAACACATTTCGAGTAAAACGCGTTTTAAAGTATGACATCTTGCTTAAAGTAATAGGCATCTGCTCTTACTAAAACACTTGTAGTTTTTGTTCTAGTCAATGGAAAATAAAAAAATCTTGGTATTTTTATTAAGCTAATAAGATGGCCAATAAAATAATAAAATAATTTGTCAGTTTTTGGCAAAATTCACAATTTTAGAGTAGTCGGACACCTTAAGAATATTATTACAAGAAAAAAATTATTTAAATCCAATTTTCTAACAAAGAATGAAGGAAAAAATGACAGATTCAAAATCATCTTCTTTTACGGAAAATACTACTGTAACAATAATATTTTGCCTGTACATAGCTAAGACTTCTGTATAGAACCTGGACTAGGAATTCTACAAAATTCATATTATATTCAGAGTTACGATCAAACAAAAACAAAAAAATAACTTGTGTTTTTTGTTAGGATTTCTCTATATTTATTACAATATGAATAAACCCACTATATTTAATAATGCATCATAAGGTAACAGACTACCCTAAAATAATTGATAATGTTTTTTATGATTTTATTTTATAAGCCATTTTATTAGCTTTATAAAAATTTCAAGTTTATTACTTTCCATTAAATAGAACAAAAACTAGAAATGTTTTTATTAAAGCAGATTCCACTATTTTAAAAGCTAGATATCATACTTTAAAACGCATTTTACTCGAAATATGGTTTTGAAAAAATCCTCAAATGGGGACAGCGATTGCTCAAAAAGAAGAATGTTTTGAATACACATATATCACCTTTTCTTCATTTTCAGCCCAAAAATTGCACTCATAAATACTTTTAAATGTATATATATAATAGTATTCTTAACTCTTAAATGTGCATATTTTTGTACTGAATTTTAAAAAGTCGTTTTAATAGACATGCAGTTAGAGGTTATGTACAAAATAAATTAATAAAAATCCAGGTAATTATATTGAGTATTTATATATTTTGAAAAAAAATTATGAGAGGACTTTTGGCAACATACAGTCTTTCCCAAAAATCCGGCATATGGTCAGTAAAATTTTCAAATGTATCATCAAACATCGATAGCTTACCTGACAACAAATGAGGAGTATTTTTTTTAATGAAATAAATAACTCTTTATAGGAAACTTGAAAATATAGAAAATATATCTCCAAATTACACACTAAACTTCAATATCTATCACATTCAAATTTTTAAAGAAATATATAAATAAATATAACTTATTCATCAAATATAATGTTAAGTTTTTCTTTAATACATGATTTTTTTTCTTGTCTACGGATATCAACGTGTTTTCAAAAAAGCCCACACTCATGTTTTTGAACAAAATTAAGGTTTCCTACTACTTGCGACAATATTTTTTAAAAAGAAATGAAGATTTGGAGATATTTTTTGCGGTTTTTAGATTTGTTTAGTACATTTTAAGAAAAAATATGCTAAAATTAAGAATAGAAAAAGAAGTTATTATTACTAAAATGGGAAATATATTGGGTAAAAATGGACAAAAAATAGCATAAACACGGCCCATTCTGTACCAAACATTTATAAACAAATTTTCAATTTTTCAGATCTGATGTGTTGCTGTGTTGTTCACTTTTGAAATGACCTTCAGGATAAGAGATATTTTAAATTTTACAAAAACTAGAGCACTTTTTCTTAGTTATTATATGAAATTACATAAAATAACAGTGATTAAATTAACATAAGGGACTGTAAATTTTGTAATAAAACAGTGATTGATAAATCTGAACATTAAAACTCTTCTACTATTATACAGAACATACACACAAAATTTCAGTTCATTATTTTCAAAACTTTTTCAGCAATCACTGTTCTCGCTTGAGCATTTAAAAAAAAACACATTTCGCGTAAAACGCGTTTTAAAGCATGACATCTTGCTTAAAGTCTTGCATCTGCTTTTACTAAAACACTTGTCGTTTTTGTTCCAGTGAATGGAAAATAATAAACTTGGTATTTTTATAAAGCTAATAAGATGGCCCATAAAATAAAATCATAAAAAAATAGTCAGTTTTTGGCAAAATTAATAGTTTTAGGGTAGTCGGATACCTTAAGTGGAACTGGTATGTAATTAATTGACAGCATAGAATGTAAAGTTAAAACAATTTTATGTGTGCATATTCTAATTCAACTGATACTAAGTATCAAAAAATTATTCATTTATACGGTTTTGAAAAATCACGGTTAAGAACGCAGTCCCCTTTAAAATGATGGCTCGCTTAAGTTCATTTATAGCAAAATTCAAACAATCCTTACAGTTCGATTTCTTACAATTATTATATAATATGAAAGAGCATAAATAAAATGTTACTTGAAACTTTCATGTACAATTTTGTTTCGAATGAAAACACATTTCCATTATTCTCGGTGAATCATGATGTTAATGTATAAAATTTGCATCTGTGCAACTCGTAGCAATACCAGTTGATGAGATGTCACTGCTGATTTATTATACGTCACCAAAATTTAAAATGGAATAGAGAATAGGGATTGAAATTAAAATCGTCTGGAAAATGCGATTGGACAAGATTAATTGCGATTGTTGGCTTAAGCGCATTTAGAATTCCGAATGAAATGAAATTAAGGCTCGATGTAAATTTTGACCTCTAAGGTTCATTTTGCTTCGCAATATTTATATCCTCCGCCCTAATGATATTAAATTCGTGCTTTGCAAACAACTAATTTGAATTATTTCGTTCCTTTTCTGCGCTTTCTAAATGGACCGAAGAATTTCGACGCTATTGCGTTCTTTAACACAGTTTTAGCAAATAATATAAATTAAGACTAATGAGATGGAATGTTGCTGCGGAATTCGTGTAAATTGAAAGAAATATGTGCTCTCCGAAATTACTGTTGTTTTCTTCGTAAATTAAGTATGTGCTAGAGAATATAGAAGGATTGTTAAACTGAATATCGAGATAAAATGGGATTCGAAGGTTCGGGAACGAATACATTTGATTATGAAATATGTTCTGTGGTCATATATTTTCGAAAATTATGTATTATTCTCTTTGACAATGGAATATATTTCAAACGAATTTTAAAATGATAAGCTGTAAATAATAAAACTTAACTTAATTATGCTGAAGTTGATGATAAAACATAAAATAAAAAACTTATTAGTGCAGTTCAATGTTCCAATGTATTCCTATAAGTAACATTAAAAGATTTTTTAAAAATAACTTGGAATAATTTATGAGTAATGCTCGAATGATACAAAACAGAGTTAGAAAGGAGCATTTTATTCAACAAAGCAGAGTCTGAAAAACTTTATATATATATATATATATATATATATATATATATATATATATATATATATATATATATGTATGTATGTATGTATGTATGTGTGTGTGTGTGTGTGTGTGTGTGTGTGTTATAATCCCAGTAATATAATCCTTTAAAATAACTTTTAACTATCTATGGTCCATCCCTTCAGGACCGAACTTCAATTAATAAATTAGCCATCCGCCTAGCGAGAATATTTTAAACTACATCTTGCTACCCACTCAGATCATGTGATTTGAGCCGCCTATAAATAGCGAGATTCCTGGAAACCGTTCTCTTTTCTCTTCTGTATTTGTCCGTATCAACATGTAGCCGGCTGCAGCTTGTGTTTGTGTATTATGTCGTCCTTGTGAAAAAGTATTCCATTCGTCAAAAACGGGAAATTCCCTTTTTTCTGCACAGTGCAAAATCCTCAAATTTGGTGTGCGATTATGTAAAAAAAAAATCATTTTCAAAGTACGCGAGATTGTGAAAGAAGAAAAAGTTTTTATCATCAATGTGTTGAAAGCCAGATTGGATTACATTTCTTTTTAAGTGCTACAAGTATATGTTTTAAAACGTAAAGGTTAAATGATGCGCTCAGAGATTTTTTATTAGTGTGTTTAAACATATTGAAGTATTAATCTATACAATAAATCATGCCTTTTTTTCTGTCATTTGAAATTATCTGGAAATTCTAAATTGAGTGTATATTTTCATATTATTGGTTTTTAATAATTTATCTTAAAATGTTTAAATATTGTAATTAGTATGCATAATAATTTGAAAGCAAATTTAAAGAGTTATTTCTAATAATCTGTTTTGATCCAGAAACTTACAATGTTTTTAATTTATGGTTTAGATATTTTGAAAATATTTATGTTTTAAAGTTTTCCATATGAAATGGTGTAGTATGGGGTAGTGGTACACACACACAAGTATAGTTTCTTTATTTAAAGCCGGGTCTTACCCCGCAATTTTTCTTATGTGTCTGTTTCTACCCCAGTGTTTCTTTTCAATATTTTATGGGTCTTACCCCCGTCGTTTATTTTTATTATTATTATTATTTGGTCCCTACCACCATTGTACTGTTATTATGGTTTATTCTAATGTTTTTTCCAATATATGTGTAACAAATTATCTTTATTTTTTGATTGTATTTAAATTAATTGATTGGGCAGTTAACTCCAACTATTGTAAATGTTATTACCATTTTTAAAAAAAAAAAAAAAAAAAAAAACGTTTCCAGGGATTTTGGTTTTACCTTATGAAATTTCGGATTAAACTTACTTAATGCTATATTTTGTTTTAAAGATAAAATGCATATGCTTCATAATGATTTCTTTTATTTTGATGTTTAAGATGAGAATTCGTGATTTTACAGTGTTTTCAAGCGTTTTACTGAATCAATACTAAAGATTTGATATTTTTATTTTGAGAATTTTATGTTGATACTATTTGATATATTTAATGTGTTTTTAAGAGAATTTTTGCTTACTATTAGACATACTCTTTATTAGAATGATGCAATTGATTTCAAATGAAAATGGACAATTTTTAATGTGTATAAAATGATAGTTTTGATCGCACTTAGGCTGAGAAATTAATAAATAAATAAAAATAAATAAGCAAATGTTTACATTTACAAGAAATAAGAAAGGTTTTGTAAGGAATGTGCATAGTGAATACCTCAAAGGAAATACACCTTTGATTGTCAACATACTATTGCCTCCAAACTTGTACCCTTTGTCAGAATAAAAGTTTTATATAAATAAAAATAAGTTATAAATAGTTTTTAAAAAATCTCTTTGGTCGATTTACAATTTCCAGTCTTAGGAAATTTTTGTTTTTGAAGTTATTGTGCAGCATAATACAGGATAAGAAGTAAAACTTGTCTTAAAGATTGTGTAAGGCGTAAGTCAATCTCTTAATTTGTTTCTTTTCAGCCTGTTTTCACCCTCAGTGCTCTTATATACAATTTTAGATAAATTTTTAAGAAATTATTTTCTGTATCTTAGGAATTAATATTTTTGAATTCATAGTCAAAAGTAATAGGGTGGTGGATGGTTGTTTCAAAATTTTTACACAATTTATATTTTGGCAAATTCTCGAATATTTTTATGTTAATGTTTAAGTGAAGGGAAATTTCTTTTAAAAATAATGTTAATTCAAAATTTTAATTTTGTACTGTAACGCACGGTATAGTTCCAAGACCGAAATGTAGGTGCCGCCATTGCAGTATTGGCTTGGACCGGAAGTGTGACTGTACGAAACACTGTAGTAACGTCAGAGAGAGTTTGGATCCTAACAAGCGTGCGTTCCCCATTTTGATGTCCAATCCTGGATTATGTAAACTTTACTTATTGTCACCTATTTTCTCTAAATGTTTGTCTTGTAATTATCTAAGTGTCTGTCATTTGTAACTGTATTATTTTATGTCATTAAATATAATAAATTACCCCGAGATTCTGTTAATTACTTTTGGTTTACCCCCAAGTAATGACGTAAGTGGCAGTTACAGTACTTAATATCTCTGTATGATACGGGTGTGGACCAAGGGCCCTGGTGCACACACGCGTCTTGCGAAGGGGGAAATGTAATAATCCCAGTAATATAATCCTTTAAAATAACTTTTAACTATCTATGGTCCATCCCTTCAGGACCAACGTTTTAGTACTAAATTAGCCATCCGCCTAGCGAGAATATTTTAAACTGCATCTTGCTACCCACTCAGATCATGTGATTTGAGCCGCCTATAAATAGCGAGATTCCTTTAGACTGTTCTCTTTTCTCTTCTGTAGTTGTCCGTATCAACATGTAGCCGGCTGCAGCTTGTGTTTGTGTGTGTGTATTGTGTCGTCCTTGTGTTTCTT
>BMAO01006916.1:0-17415 GCA_019973975.1 Trichonephila clavata | reverse complement strand
ATTTTGGTTTTGATGTACTAAAGTAGAAGATAGTTAATATTAAGAATTTGTTTTATTTTAATCTCATTAATATTGACTTGTAAATTAATTATCACATTTGAAATTAGAGAATTTTATTGTCATTCATCAAGTGTGCATTATAGTATAGAGTATTTTTTTTTATATGTAAAGAAATTTTCAGATACATCAGTATTGTTTAACTATAATATTTCTAAAGTGTTTTCTGATTATTTTATGATGTATGTATTTTTTTTTTTTTTTTTGGCTAAAACTTTGAAAAAGTTTTTTTTTTATTTTGATTATGTATTAAAAATGATAAAAAACGAAAATATTTTTATTTTTCCTTTTTGTGATTCATGAAATTTTTTGAATTGTATGTTATAAGAAAGTATGATATTTTTTTTGTGGCATAATACTGTTCTATTATTCTGTTAGTAATATTTTGTCCAATTTAATTTTGGTCTGTTTATATATAAAATTTAAATATCAAAGTTTAAATTTGTAATTAATTCAATGCGGAAAATTTGAATCATGTTTCCAACCAGGGGGACGGTCCCCATCCAATACCAACGACTCCAATTGAAAAAGTATAGCCCACCTGGTCATGAAAGAAGTGCCGCCCCGGCAATCTAAGACTCCTGTTATAGAAAAGTGTATAGACCACCCTGGTCTCAGAAGAAGTGCCGCCCTGGCAATCAAAAATTTCCTATCATAGGAAAAGTATA
Organism: Trichonephila clavata; assembly: GCA_019973975.1. Lineage (NCBI taxonomy): Eukaryota > Metazoa > Arthropoda > Arachnida > Araneae > Nephilidae > Trichonephila > Trichonephila clavata. The sequence goes on along the minus strand of BMAO01006916.1, from coordinate 16,690 downwards.
TAGACCAACCACCCTGGTCTCGTATGAAGTGCACCCGTCAATAAAAAAATCCTGTTATAGGAAAAGTTTATAGACCACCTCTGGTCTCGGAAGAAGTGCCACCTGGCAATCAAAGATTCCTGTCGTAGGAAAAGTGTATGGACCACCCTGGTCTTAGAAGAAGCTCCTCTAAGGAAAAGTGGACGCCCCCAAAAAAAGAGTACCTCCTGTTTCCGAGCCGAGACGTCAACGGAATCAGAGGGGGAGTCTGTAACGCACAATATAGTTCCAAGACCGAAATGTAGGTGCCGCCATTACAATATGGGCTTGGACGGAAGTATGACTGTACGAACACTGCAGTATCGTCAGAGGAGTTTGGATCTGGACAAGCGTGCGTTCCCCATTTCGATGTCCAATCCTGGACTATGTAAACTTTACTTATTTTCACTTATTTTCTCTAAATGTTTGTCTTGTAATTGTCCAAGTGTCTGTTCTTTGTAACTGTGCTATCTTACGTCATTAAATATATTATTTACCCGAGATTCTATTAATTACTTTTGGTTACCCCAAGTAGTGACGTAAGCGGCAGTTATAGTATTGTTTTATAAATAAATACTTCCTCCACCAAGAAGAATTTCAGAAAATTCGAATTGCATTTGTAAGTTGTTTTAATTTGTACTGTACTATCCAGCTATTTTTTTTTCTATCGTTTTGTTTTAAGTTGGACTTGAAATAATCTATATATATAAAGGAGAAAAGCGACTCACTGACTGACTGACTAATCATGAAATCTCTGGAACTATTCAACCTACAGACTTAATATTTGGTAGACATGTTCCTTTGATAGAGTAGACATCAGGTAAGAAAGGATTTCCGAAATTCGAAACGCAAGGGGCGTTACGGGGGGTTAAGGGCTTTAATAATAATTTTTCCATGTTTAAACTACTTGATGTACAATCTTGAAATTGGGTAAGCGGATTCCTTTTAGAGAGTAGAGATCCGCTACAAAATGAGTTTGCTGAAAATCGGCCCCAAGTGGCGTTGCAGGGGCTTAGGGGGCGTTATAGATAATTATTTCCATTTTTAAACTATTTGACGCACTGTCTTTAAATTTGATATATATATAGATTCCTTTCGTAGAATAATGATCAGTTACAAAACGGGTTTTGTGAAAACAGACTTCTAAGTGGCGTTGCGGGGGATTAAGGGGCGTAATAGATAAATATATCCGTTTTTAAACTACTTCACCTATCTGCTTGAAAATTGGTAGGTATGTTTCTTTCCTGGACTAAATATCCGCTACAAAATGGGTTTTGGGAAAATTGACCCCAAGGGGTGTTGCGGGGGCGGGGGGTTTAAGGGGCGTTATAAATTCCTATTTTTAAGTTATTAGACGTACAGTCTTGAAACTTAGTAAGCAGATTCCTCTCATAGGGTAGAGATACGCTAAAAATGGGTTTCGTGAAAATTGCCCCCAAGTGGCGTTGCGGGACTTAAGGGGCGTTATAGATAATTATTTCCATTTTTAAACTATTAGACGCACAGTCTTTATATTTGATAAAGAGATTTCTTTCATAGAGTAGAGATCAGCTATAAGAAGGTTTTGTGAAAACAGACCTCTAAGTGGCGTTGCAGGGGAATAAGTGGCGTAAGAGATAGATATTTTCGTTTTTACACTATTTGACCTACCTGCTTGAAAATTGGTAGGAATGTTTCTTTCATGGAGTAAATATCCGCTACAAAACGGGTTTGGAGAAAATTGACCCCCAAGGGGTGTTGCGGGGGGTTAAGGGCAGATATAAAAAATTATTTCTTTTTTTAAACTATTAGACTCACAGTCTTGAAATTTGGTTAGCAGATTCCTCTCATAGGATAGAAATACACAGCAAAATGTGTTTTGTGAAAATCGAACCCTAGGTGGTGTTGCGGGGGTTCAAGGGGCGTTATTGATAATTTTTTTGCATTTTTAATTAATTGGACGCACAGTCTTCAAATTTTGCTAAGCAGATTCCTTTCATAGAGTGCAATTCCCCTACAAAATGGGTTTTGTGAAAACAGACCCAGAAGTGGCGTTGCGGGGGCTCAAGTGGCGTTATAGACAATTATCCCCATTTTTAAACTGTTAGACGTACAGTCTTGAAATTTGATCAGCAGATTCCTTTCGTAAGTAGAGAACCGCTACAAAATGGGTTTCGCGAATATCAACTACCAAGTTTAATTTCGGGAGATTAAGAGGCGTAATCGATAAATATTTCAATTTTTAAACTACTTGATCATCCTGCTTGAAAATTGGTAGGCATGTTCCTTTCATGAAATAGAGTTCCTCTAACAAAGAGTAAAATGAAAATTGACCCCTAAAGATGATTGCGAGGGGTAAAGAGGAGTTACAGAAAAAAATTCCTGTTTTTAATTGTTAGACCCATATACTTGAAATTTGTTAAGCATGTTTCTTTTGTTGAATAGGGATCCACTAAGAATAAATTTTAAGCAAATCAAGAGTTCTGGGGGGTTGCAGGGGGTTACTGGGACGTATTGACAAAAAAATTACTTTTTTCGAGCTACAAGGACTATAATAATGAAATTTGGTTTGCATTTTTCTTTTGTTGAATTAAAATCCGCCAAAAGCAGTAATTTTGGAAAACGGCTCTCAACGGGATTACGGGATATTTATAGTAAAACTTTTGCTTTTTTCTGTTAGATTTAGACTTGAAATTTGGCTTGCATGTTCAATTTACGGAGTAGAGATCCACCGAAAATTGGTTTTGCGGGAATCCACTTGGTTTTTGAGTTACGAAAGAGCAAACATCATTCTATGCTTCAATTTTAGAGATTTTTAGAAAATACAAATTAGATGAGTTCTGCCCTTTTTTTTTATCAACAGGTGACAGTTACAGGTATAAGTATATTTTTCAATTCAATCGAATTTTTAATGCTAGGACTTAGATATCAATAATTTATACATGTATATAAGCAGTAAAAATTTATAAAACATCATGAAATACCCATCGAAGCAGGCGGGTAACAGCTAGTTTCATATATTTTGTGTGTGCAATCAAAATTGAAGTAATAAGATTTCAAAATTAAATGTAAACCCTTTTTCTATACAGTTAAAATATTTATTCAATAAAAGGCGAACTCTTTACATAGTAACGCATTGGTAAAAATATACAAAAATGGCATTGTAACCAGAATTCACAATACTTACAAATGTACAGTGTTGAATTATTTTACTTAAAAAATTTGTTTACTTCGAAGAAATCCAGTTTTGATTTTTTTCACTCACTTAATTAAGAATTTAAAAATGTATAGTCTATTTGGCAATTTTTTTTCTCTTAAAATTGAATGATTTAAACTTGTTACTTAAGTTATAAAGTTACTTTTGCGTTAGAATATTAAATTGAATATTTTGTTTTAAAAAATGTCTTTACTGGAAAACGGAAAATTAAACGCGAAATCTTAATTTTATTTTTATTTTCTTTTTTTTATTAATTGAAAATGACTTCCCACAAAGTTTTATTTCTCAAAGTTATATAATCATTTGAAGTGCATATTCGTAATTGAAATGACAAAAATTTCAAAAATACTTTCTTTGAAATTGGGGTTCTAAATCACTCATTTATCGTTAGATGTATGAGAAAAATTTATTGAATTAACAACTGTTGGAGTTTAATACTGCAATTTTGAAAAGAAAATATATATAAATAATTTTGTTTAATTGATAGTGCGAATAAGTATTCATAAACTTCGCGCTATAAAGAAACACGAGGGCCTCGTAATTTTTACCCTCGTTTAAGTGAGCTGAACCCCTCCAAACTACCACACCACACTAACAGGATAATATTGTGCTGGATAAATTTAGTGTCTATCAATCTTCCTACACAGTGGGCCTTCAGTTGCATTAGAGCTCGAATTCATGCACGCAGGAAAAAAGTTCTTGACAAGGGATGGGTTAACTCTACAAAACTATAAAAAGCACATTTAGCACTATGAAATATTCATCCAAACTTTAAAATTCTTCATGCAGAACTAAATGCACATACTTCCAACTCATCAGTGTAAACATTTGGCTTTGTATTTTATGTGAATTGTAGAATTATAATAATAAGCCCACAAAGTTTATGCGTATTTATATAATATATGTACATATTTATATAATACATGATTATATAAATACGCGCGTATGTATGTAATAAATATGTATATATATATGTTATACGTATTTACATAATACTAACTGTTAGCCATCAGCTTTGCTGGGTATTTCATTATGTTTTATAAATATATATATATATATATATATACATAAATTATTGATATCTAAATCTCAGCATTAAGAATTAGGTTGTATTGAAAAATATACTTGTACCTGGAAACCTCGCCTCTTGATAAAAAAAAGGAAAGAACTTTTAATTTGTATTTTCTAATAATCTCTAAAATTTAAGTATAGGATTATGTTTGCTCTCTCATAACCCTATAACCAAGTGGATTTTCGCAAAACCAATTTTCGGTAGATCTCTACTCCGTAAATAAACATGCAAGCCAAATTTCAAGTCTAAATCTAATAGAGTAAAAACGAAATTTTTACTATCAATACCCCCCATAATCTCGTTGACAGTACTTCTCCAAATAAAAGTTCTTAGCGGATTTCAATTCAACAAAAGAAAAATGTGAACCAAATTCAATTATTATAGTCCTTGTAGTTAGAAAATAGGATTATTTTTGTCAATACACTTCACAAACCCCTTGCTCCTCCAGGAATTGATTTCCCTCAAATACATTCTTAGTGGATCCCTATTCAACAAAAAAACATGCTTAACCAATTTCAAGTATGCACATCTAACAATTCAAAAACAGAAATTCCTTTCTATAACTCCCCTTGACCCCTAGCAGCCCTCCTTAGGGGTCAATTTTCGTTTCACTCTTTATTAGATGAACTCTATTCCATGAAAGGAACATTCCTACCAATTTTCAAACAAGTAGATCTAATTCTTTAAAAAACAGAAACATTTATCTATTACTCCCCTTAATCCCCCGAAATGAAGCTTGAGGGTTGATTTTCACAAAACCCATTTTGTAGCGGTTCTCTACTCTACGAAATGAATCTGCTAACCAAATATCAAGATTTTACATCTAAAAGATGGGAATAATTATCTATAACGCCCCTTGAGCCCTCGCAATGCTACTTGGGGATCTGTTTTCAAAAAATCCATTTTGGGAACTGTATGAAAAGAATCTGCTTACCAAATATGAAGACTGAGTCTAATAAATTAAAAATGGAAACTTACCTATAGTGCCCTTAAACCCCCGAAACGTCAAGTGAGTGAGTGAGTGAGTGTTGGGTTTTATGGCGCAAGAGCCATCTTTGGCCAAACTGCGCCAAACAATCTTAAAAATATGTAAAAAATTTGATTCGAAAAGGTAAAAGTTTGTTAAAAAGGTAAAATCTCTCGTTTTGTATAAAAGTCATTTTCTTAAAATTCAAACAGAAACAAATATTGGTAGGGAAATCCCCACCAAGTTTTAAAAATTATTGATAAAAATTACTTTTTTAATCTTGTCATGTCGGAATTAAAACTCCCTTGTAATATGTATTCCCCCACTACTACAACAAAATCAGAATTCGATTCAAACTCATCTTCCTCCACGTCATAGGTAATCATGACTTCGTCATCAGTTGTGTATTCTACCGGTGCTGATTTTTTTGGTTTATGTGGAGCCATCTTTATTTCTATTTTAGGTTTGGCACTGTTTTTAGGAGGACGCTTTTTTTTTGTACGAGATTTTGAAGCCTGGGATACAGAAGATGTAGTTGGTAAGCTATTGGATGTGCAGGTTTGAGATTCAGATACAAGGGGATTTGTCACAGTGGACAAGGCTGTAAACATATTGGATGTAGAAGGGGGAAGTGTTTGTTGGGATGAAGGTAATGCAACAGAATGCAGAAGACTATTGGACGTGGAGGGAGCAGTATTAAACATAGGAATAGGTGGCTGAGAATTCGATGAGGATGTAATAGTAGCAAAAGATGTGGATGGTAGGAGTTGTGCCCGAGTTGAGGAAGATGATTTGGTAACTGCAGAGACTGAGGAAGATACATTTGGTTTCGGAATGGATTTTACTGGTTGTAGCAATTTTAATGGTGGACAAATTATTTTAGTAATATTTTCATCTGTTTGTGAGGAACTGCTTACCGTTAATGGTTTAGCAGCCTGAGCGTAAGTTTGAGATGGTTGTGGGGCTATTAATTTTCGGGCTTCTGGGTAAGATATGTTATTATTTGTTTTGATTTCCAGAATTTGTTTTTCGGTTTTCCACTTAGGGCAGAATTTGGAATCAGCTGTATGGGGTTGAGAGCAATTAATACATTTAGGCTCTAGAGAGCAATCTGTAGAGGAATGCCCTACAGATGCACACCTAGAGCACGTTAGTTGGCCACGGCAGGAAGTTTGTGAATGTCCGAACATCTGACACTTGAAACAGCGCAGAGGATTCGGTACATAAGGACGGATTTTACAGTTTAGGTAACCAGCTTTTATTGTGGAAGGAAGTTTCGGGCTATTGAATGTTAAAATTATATGTTTCGTAGGAATTATTGCAGCATCTTTTTTAATTGTGATTCTCCTGACCTGAATTACACCCTGATTGGAGAATCGATCGAGGATTTCCGAATCGGGGGTGTTCAATAGGTCAGTTTCAGATATGACTCCTTTGCAAGTGTTCAGAGATTTATGAGGACTTATTGATACTGGTAAATCTAGAAAAGTTTTTGCGAGTAGAAAAGATTTGGTTTGTACGGCAGAGAGTGTTTCAATTAATAGATCACCGGATCGCAGTCTTTTAATAGATTTAGGTTCACCACCTATTCATACAAGAGCTTTGTGAATAGCGAAAGGTGATTTAGGCGACATTCCGTTGTTCGGTATAGAAATTAATAAAAATCTCGTATTGACAGAAATCTGATCAATGTTTAGGGTGGGTAAAACAAGGCCTTTACCCGGGCACATCAGCATTGGATCCATAAAAGAAAACGGAAATTCATCCTGGCGTGCCTCCACCCACCACGGAGTCCAACAAGGGAGGCAGTGTGCCGGTCAACTGGCAAACACCAGGCACGGCGCTTACCTGGAGTACACACAGAAAATAGTACTACAGCATCAGGGCGAGGATCCAACGGGTAAACCCGCCACCCCTTATCTGCAGCACTAACCCTACAGCAATGTCTCCGAAGAGACTCATCACCAGACGATTGACAGGAGCGGGCTCACTCCTGCCACCCGTCTACAGCGAAGCGTGGGCCAAAGGGAACGCAAAAGGTATCCCCAGGACACCATTTTCCTCCTTACGGGACGCCGCACACGGCAAACGTGCGGGTCGGATAACCAACAGTGTTAGTCAAAAAATAAGTAATAATACGACTATTGAAATCAAAAGTCGAACAAATTAAAAGTTAAATTAAACTAATTAAACTCAATCAAAATTAATACAAAAATATGTTATTAATAACGAATAAGGATATATCTAATAGAAAAAATGAATACTTGTACATTTCGAAAAAAATTGGTCTGTAGTCTAGACGGGAAATGAATGAAAGAATTATATGACAAGAAAGAGGGTCGAAGATAGAGAAAGATCACTAGGGTACCCCGGGGTTGTGAATCCCGTGTTTACCAAAGACAGTAAACCCCTTGTTTAAAGGAAAAGATCACTAGGGTACCTCGGGATTGTGACACCCGTACTCACCTAAAGAAGGTGAGCCCCCTGAGGGCCCGAAACGTCAAGGGATCGATTTTCACAGAACGCAATATATAGGGAATATTTAATCTATGAAAGGATTATGATTATATTTCAAGTACTTTAAAAATGGAAATAATTATCTATAACGCCCCTTAAGCCCCGCAACGCCACTTGGGGGTCGATTTTCACCAAACTCATTTTGTAGCGGATCTCTACTCTCTAAAAGGAATCCGCTTACCCAATTTCAAGATTGTACATCAAGTAGTTTAATCATGGAAACAATTATTATTAAAGCCCTTAACCCCCCCGTAACGCCCCTTGCGTTTCGAATTTCGGAAAATCCATTCTTAGCTGATGTCTGCTCTATCAAAGGAACATGTCTACCAAATTTCAAGTCTGTAGGTTGAATAGTTCCAGAGATTTCGTGATTAGTCAGTCAGTCAGTCAGTCAGTGAGTCGCTTTTCTCCTTTATATATATAGATGAACCAAATTGCTTCTGGAACTACAATGGTGTGCAAAAATTAAGGACCAGACGGTTTTTTCAATATAACTTTGTACAAAAGCATTCCAAATCAACACATTTAATACCGTAAGATCCCCAATACGTAAGGACATGAGTAATGTAAGCAACACTTACTAAAAGAGAAATCAGAGGGATAAAAAAAGGAGCTTTATTGAAAAAGTAGCATGGAGCGCAATGCGACTGAAGGCCGAAACATCCCTGTGATGGGTGTCCAGCAAAAATATCCGGTCTTTAGTAGGGGATATGATCTCCCCTGACTGCTAGGCAGGTTTCACAGCGTCTGCCCATGCTGAGAATGAGGGTGTCAATGAGTTGTTGAGGCATTGCTGCCCATTCGTCTTGCAGCGCCAATCGAAGCTCCGGAATCGTTACTGGTGGTAAGGTACGAGCTGCCAAGCGTCTGCCTAGAAAATCCCATACATGCTCGATGGGATTGAGATCCGGAGATCGTGCCGGCAAATCCATACGTTCAATATCCTCACTCTCTAAGAGCTGTTCGGCAGCTACTGTGCGATGACATGGTGCATTGTCGTCCATGAAAAGAAACTGCGGACCCATAGCGCCTCTAAAAAGACGCACATATGGAGAAGAATATCGTTACAATAACGGGTCCCGTTGACTGAACCTGCGTCGAAGATGTGAAGGTCTGTACGACTACAAAGCATGATGCCTCTCCAAACGAGAACACCGCCACCTCCATAGCTGTCCCTTTCAATGATGTTCGAGGGATGATTGCGGCTTCCCCGCTCTCTCCAGATGAGTATGCGATGAGAATCACTACTCAGACTGAATCTGCTCTCATCTGTAAAGAGTACTCGTCCCCATTCATTGTCTCTCCAATTCGGTATTCCCTGCACCACAGAGAACGCCTTCTCCGATGGGCAGGCGTTAGAGGTACACACCGTACAGGGCGTCGTGCAAACAGACCTCCACCGTGCAGTCTTCTGGCCACGGTAAAACGCGATATCGGTCGTCCAGTCACCTGTGTCGTGTGTCTAGCGATTTCTCCGCTGCCTGCCGCTTGTTTCTTCTGGTCTGTAAGGCAATATACCGGTCATCTGCGGGTGTGGTTTTTGTGGACGACCACTACTGAACCCCGGATAGCTGTTCCTGTAGTTTGAAATTGTCTCCAAAGTCGTGAAACGATGCTGTGAGCAATTCCGAACTCTGCAGCCACACTTGTCACACTGCGACTTCCTCCAACTTCCCAATGATTCGACCTCGGGTAAAAGCATCCAGATGTCGTCTAACAGATTGATTATTCGCCATTTCTCGCTGAGGCAGCAACTCGGTGTGATTTTAACTGCTATACGGTGTGCAATCTCTTTGCTAGAAGTACTAATCTTACACCGCAACATGCTTTACTACTCAGACACTCCCCCATTACGTCTACCTGCATATCTGCGCATGTGCTACCGTACATCAACTCACTTAATCTGATTGGTCTTTCTGTCCGCTCTGCCTCTTCGTTCAGCTGATATGCTAATTTTTCGACTTCGTCCTTAATTTTTGCACACCAGTGTAGTTCAAAATCCATACACATGTTTAACTATTACATCGAATTTATTTTTGCAGTTTTCAAAGATTTATATTTGCGGTATAAGTTCGAAGACATGCAGTTTGTGATCAAATAATAATTGCATTTTTTTTTCGAAAACTAATATTATTGTTGATACTTGCGTATTGTCGCCACCGTATTAGCGACATTATATAAAACGAAGTACTACATGGTCGCTAATTCAGCGCGTAGGGCACATGCGAAATCGTTACTGCCAATTTGGCGAGTTATCTTTAACTTAGGCACTTTCGCGATAATACGTGGGTACCTACATTTTTTTCTTGCTATTAGAATGCTAATTCTTGCTGGCCAATTCAACATGTCATTTATGTTACAAGCTACTTACATTAAATAGCCAACAGATAGATAATTATGTATTCTAACTTTTTGTTCAGCATAGCATCACTTCAAGAAAAATTTCTTTTAATTTGAAATAATCATAAGAAAAACAAAAAAAAAAACAACAACAAAAAAATTAGATTTACATACCGTTTTGCGAAACTCGTAGCCATCCATTTCTTCACATACATTATTCCTTTTTTTCTTAATAACCTCTCTCTTCTGGATAATGTAGAATACTTTGAACAATGTAGCTGCGAAATTGGGGAAATTAAAAAAAAAATCATCATAAGGTTTGAAAGAAATCCGAACACAAACATCTTCAAAACTTTAAACACTCGAAAAATCGCATACTGCCCATGCGTGGTTAAAACTAATCCGGCTGTGACCTAGGTTAGAATTTTCTAACCTGACCCGGAGTTAAACTTGCGATGGTGAATCGCACTTTCGGCTAACCCAGGTTTTTTCTTCCTCTAACTGGTGGTCAGGTTAGTGGACAAAAAAAATATAGAAGAGAAGAAATTCTAAGCACTCGAATCTTTAATAAAAGGATAATCTCTCCAAGACCTCTACATAAATTCAAATTGTTAGATAATGCAATTTGCAGCGCTTGTGATTGTTTAAACGACTTAGACCACAGCTAAAATACTTTCTCAAAATTGATCCTAATTACAATAATACCTTCAAAGAGTTGCTGGAAAAAGCATTATCAAATAGATCAACATTTAGATTTTTTATTCAGAAGATGAAATATTTGGACATCAACTAACTTGTTAATATTTTTTGTTGTGTATGGGATAATAGCCTTTGTCGCTCCACATCTTACAAAAATAATAATTGTAACTTTGCTCAGTGAAAATTTGAGGATTATATGATTAGTAGTTTTTGAGAAAAAGGTAATAAAGTGAAAAATATTACATTTTGAAAAAAACAGGTTTTTTAAGTAAATTTTTTAAGCATTTACTTTTTTTAGTACCTTCCAGAAGCATATTAAACATTTGTTGTACTCACTGCTCATACAAAAGACTCTTCTATATATATAGTTTTCTTTTTTTTCATTATTTAACAATTTTGCCTTTTTGGGATCTTAAAATGTTTTCGTTGGGCTATACGAATCCTACGTGTATCTAGCTTTTTTGAAGCATGATACAGTTATAACTTGGTTCAATATCACAACGTTTTAAGATCATTAATTTTGCTACATGCTCATATTGAACTGTGCAATAGACATTTTTGCCCCCAATTTAGAGTTTTTAATTCCACAAATGTAGATCTTGGAAGCTCTGACCATTTGGTGTTATTAACTGACTCATTTGAGTTCCGTGTCTTTACTTGTAGATATATTTTATAACATAGGAGCATAGGGATCTCTAAAAATTGTCTTCATTTAATTCATTATGGTGTATGTGTTTCTGATAATAGGGCCTTTCGTGTACCCATACACTTTTGGATGAGCCCAAAACACTTATTTATTCACTTGAACATCATATGGATTCTCGTTCATCAAAAACTTATGCAAGAGGAAACGCTGCTGCTTCTGGCAGAACTCATTTGATGCGCGTCAATAAGTAGCTTCATTTAAAAAAATTAATAAAAGTACTTGTACTTATGGTACTTTCTCATATCACACATCATTTTAAACAAAAATATTTGAATTTTTAGAAAATATAAAAAAGTAAAAATCGATAATTTTTCAAAAATTCATGTGCCGGAGGCTCTTAATCTAAAAAGGGGATGACAAATTATAAGGAGTTATAGATGAAAACAATTAAATTGCATTTATATACATATAATAAAAGGACTAGGAATTTTTTTTAAAACTAAAACTTGTATTAAATCGGAAACAAAATTAATACTAACGTGTGTTTATTGGATTACTGCAGTGATTCTCAAACTGGGAACCTCCCCCTACATGAGGAGCGCATTTCGAAAATAAAAGATTTAAAAAAAATTATTAATTTACTGGAAGGAAGCAAAAAAAAAACAAAATACATTCTGCACAATAAAAAATAAAATACACATTGCATGTTTATTGCAATCTGTTCGAATTTAAAAACTAGAAAGGAAAAGTAACATAATACTTATCCTATTACTTAAAAGTAACTTACTTACATTATCTATTACTTATAAAAGTAACTTACTTACATTGTTTATTACTTATAAACGTAACTTACTTACATTGTCTATTACTTATAAAAGTGTAACTTACATTATCTATTACTTATAAATGTAACTTACTTACATTATCTATTACTTATAAAAGTGTAACTTACATTATCTATTACTTATAAAAGTGTAACTTACACTATCTATTACTTATAAAAGTGTAACTTACACTATCTATTACTTATAAAAGTGTAACTTACATTATCTATTACTTATAAAAGTGTAACTTACATTATCTATTACTTATAAAATTAACTTACATTATCTATTACTTATAAAATTAACTTACATTATCTATTACTTATAAAAGTAACATATACAAAATTTAATACTTACCCTGATACTTTGCACGGTTTACAATTAAGGTCGTACTGTAGCTATAGCGTCAAAGTACATTATTATTGTATTCAACACATTGTTATATTGTATGGGGAGGTGGTAGCCAAATGCTCAAGATATCGGATTCGTGGCTGGCGTGGCATGAGTTCTGGGCCACTACCACTGGAGATCCGCCAAGTACCTAGGGTTAGTACTTGACGCTAAATTAAATTTTGCCAAGCATATCCGTTCTGCTAAAAACGGTTGGAATGAGAAGCACTCTAAATCGTTAGATTTCTCCAAGAGCAAGCTCGCATTAAGGCACAAGGTTCTGTTATACAAAGCCATTCTTCGCCACATCATGCTGTACGATTCTCCTATCTGGGCCAGGTGCTGCAGTAACTCACCTGAAAAGATTGCACACTTTTCAAACATTCAACTGCATAGAGCAGCATACGCACCTTGGTTTGTTAGAAACGAAGTCTTCCATAAATATCTTAACCGTTCCGCCACTTCTCGATTTCCTTAAAAAACAATCCGAAATTTTTTTCAACCGGTTACCTCAGATTCCAAATGAATCCATCAGAGAAATCCCGGCTTATGATAATTCTATCCCTAGCTCTTCTAAGAGACCAAGAGCAGTCCTTAACCACTCATATCAACACTTCCCAGCTCTGAAAAGGATGAGAATGTCTTGATACAAATTAAATTATTTATCACTCATTGTTTTTTTTGTTGCAAGACTTCATTCACTCTAATTATTACCCCACTCCAAGTAAGCTTTTACATGCGGTTAGTGTGACAACTTGATCCTATTTTAAACTTCTCCACCTTTTCTTATTTTTTTCCAAGTGGTTATTTAAAATCTCCTTTCAGTAACCGCACGCAGATAATTAAGAGGTAATGAGTAATAGACTTAAAAATAATGTTCTCTTTAATCTTTGATATTAAAGAAATCCCTCCCTGTTCTCCCCTCGTTCCGTCGAGATGCGGCAGCCGGTTGAAAGACGGGCGTGGTTGTCAGAGATGTGACGTCTTAACTAAATCAACTGGATGAGTGGTTTCTCACTCATCCCGTGGCCGCGGTAGCCGATTGGTCTAGGCATCGGATCGTGGTTAGCATGTCATGAGTTCGATCCAAGTACCACTAAAGACCGCCGTGTAGGGGCGCGATGCTCGTAAAATCTGTCGAGAGCTCAAACTTCCTCCCGTTGGTGTGGTGTGGTAGTTAGGAGAGGGGGATGCCAGCTCAGATATCATCCGCGTCACTTGACCACGGTTCAAAATTACGCGGACCGTCCCCAAAAGCCCTCGTGTAGCTAAACAGTGGGACGTTAATATTCACTCATTCCCACTCACCCCTCCACCAGCGTTGGTGTTCTGCACTCATTGTGGACTGCTTTATATTCTTATGTAACATTCAGCACAAATTATTCTTATTTTCTTTTCTTATTATGCGATAAGTGGATGATAGAGATTTCTCTAAGGTTCCACGTAAATGTATAACCATTACCATTACCTAAAGACCCACCGTGTAGGGGTTTAATGCACGTTAAATCTGTCGCTACCTCAAAAGTCATCCCGGGGGTGTGGTGTGGTAGTTAGGAGAGGGAGTTCCAGCTCAGGTGTCATCCTCGTCACTTGACCATGGTTCAAAATGACGAAGTCCGTAGCCAAAAACCATTGTGTAGCTTAACAGTGCGACGTTAATATTCTCCTACTCTCACTTACTGTATGGGTGAGCACGGTTAAAATTATGATTGAAATTGGGTCACCGAAACTGAAATTTTGAGAAGCACTTGATTACTGTTTGTTTATTATAATGCAGTACATTTCTCCCGAATAGAACTGGAAAAGTTTATTTGAATTCTCCATTAAAAACGATATTTTGAATAAAAATATCGACTCAATTAAAACTGTATTCACATCACATTAAAGAATTCAATTAAAAATTCGAAACCTATACAAGTAGAAAAAATAGTCCAAAATAACTTCATGTTCCGAGAATTCATTCAAATTGATAACACACATTGAATTTTAATTCATACTTCTAATTTTTCTTGGGTTCTTACGAGGTCCTTCTCCAATAGACCACATTTGCTTCAAGGCCGTGGTAGCCTTGTGGTCATGGTCATGAATTCGTGACGGGTGTTGTTGAATTCGCGAGTTCGAGTCCCAATGCCATTGAAGACTAGATAGACTGATACACTTTAAATCTGTCAATCTGCTGGCACAAAATCCTTCCATTGGGGTAGGATGTCAGTTCAAGTGCCGTCCTCGTCCACTTGGCCATGGCTGAAACAACGAGGCTCATAGTCAATAGACCTCGTACTACTTTAAAGTGAGATGTTAATAAGTACTCCCTCGTGTTGCTTCAGAGTGAATCGAAATTAAAAATCGAATCGAATTTTGAGTTTGAATCCCCCCATGTCTAACTGAATTAAGCATTTAATACTTAGTCTTTGCTTATTGCCCAATAGAGGCTTACATTTAAGCAAGAGAGTATTTATTCAATGCAAAATAACACCAATCTTTTGGTTGGATTTCTGTTCAGTGTACTTTTGCGGATCATTGATTGAAGTTCATTTTGTACCGAAGAAACACCTTAGGGAGTGATAGTGAATGAGTCAGAGAGTGAATGTTGGGTTTTATGGTAGAAGAGTTAATTTTGGCTAAGCTGCACCAAACACCTTGGGAGTGATAATCAGCATATCAAAAACTTAAACCTTTTCCTCTCTCTTAATATTTTGTTTAAGATTTTTTTTTAGACTTATTTGAACGAATGTCTTAAAAGCCTTTCCAGACCATTACGTAAAATTTGGAGCATACGTTTCGTAAACGTTAAAATAATGCTATAGCAGGAGTTTTTAAATTATATAATATACATTGATGTATAAAACTTTTTCTATACATCCAAAATAATTCTGTTTATTAATTAAATTCTCAATCGATGTAATCCACAACACTGGTGTTCAAAATTAAGAGAATCTGCATAATTTGTCGAATTTCATGGAAGGAATTGAACGAAATGTAAAAATACTGAATCGAAACAAAGATGCAAATCTTGTACGTCGAATACGTAAGCGTATACGTGTGTGGAGGCGGAGTAAGTAAGGTAACAGGATTTATAAGCGGTTTTGATAAAATCAGCATTTCATTCGCTGGAACACTACGCCGAATTGCTTGAAGTTTTTTTTGCACCATTAGGTTATATTAAAATTGTAAGAAGTTGAATGACCACCGATGTTTAGATAATGGAATGAAGTGCCGGATAGGCTGGAAGCAAGCCAGTCTCAAATCTGTATCTGTAGAGAATTTAATGCCCAGCGTTGTGTTTAATTATGGAAATGGCTTCAGGATACGGATTTGTCGATAGAAAGTCTTACAAAAGCCCCGACGGCTAGGAAAGATTCCCATTATAACGAGGCGTACCAAGGACACTGCAGCTTCTCGGCTTTCTCGTATGCGGACAGAGAAACTCTACTTTAAAGGAAGATTGTTTCCGGAAATCTTGTTATGGTACTGTTGGCAAGACTTGCCGTTTGCATCCCTTTCAGTTCTTCGAACTAGAGTCCACTTAAAATGGTGCAGAATCTCATGATAGTAGGAATCAATGGACACTCGTTCTCTTCACTGATGAATTGTAGTCCAACCTGGAACCAGAGATTCTCATGGTACTTTAATATGGAGGCAGGCACCTGCTACCTGCCTCCAGTGTCCGAGATAATTACGGTAGCGGAAGCCTGGTGGTCAGGGTAGGCGTCATATTGGATGACTAGCACACATCTCGGTGACCTTGAAGGCGGCCGTGACTGTTGTTTAGTATAGGGATGTTGTCTTGGAGCCCTATGCTCGCTTTTCACCTGTGCAGCGTCCCCGATTTTTTATTTTAAGGGATGACAACGCGAGGTACTTGGAACTAATTTGGCAGAGTAATTTCTGGAAAGTGAGAATATTCATCGGATGCATTTGTCAGTCAGTTTTCCAGACCTCGACCCTACAGAGCTATTTAGAACGCTTTAGGAAGGACAATCGCAACTCTCCCTCTGAGAATAACGTAGATTAACTTCAC
>BMAO01006915.1:0-63711 GCA_019973975.1 Trichonephila clavata | reverse complement strand
TCATTCGATTCCCGCAATTATGCATGCAGAATTAGAAAATAGAGGTCCATAATATAGATTTACAGTTTAATTATATATAAATTCTGAATCTCATTTGAAGATATTTGTTAACATAAAAATAGTCTCAGCCTAAAACAAAACTATTTCTTCAACAATAATTTTAAAAAATTAAAATTTTTCATATATTACTTATTTTTAAACATATTTATTAAAATTAGAAATATACAACATAACATATAATTATTTCCTTTCATTATACAAGGGGTGATCAAATGAAAAGGTACGAAACGCATAAAAATGAAACAGTTAAATATTTGCATATTCCGCCAAGGGAGAATGTAGCGAGACATCTCGGGATGCCATTGGAGACTCTGACTGGGATCGGATCATGCGCGGGTGCCCGCATGCGCAGGAGAGAGCAAAGGCTCTTATAAAAAGCGGCGTCCAAATGATGCGAGCACAGAATTACTCGAGCACAGAAAAAGCATTAACTCCGATGTGTACTGTGAGACACTCCGACGCCTACGCAGGTCCATCAAGAAAAAAGACCGGGGCTGCTCACGGAGGGTGTGGTTCTGCTCCATGATAACGCGCGTCCACACGTCTCCAGAGTCACACAAATGGAACTGGACAAGTTCCAATGGAGACGTTGGACCATCCATCCTACAGTCCGGACATGTCACCCTGCGATTTCCATGTGTTTGGTCCACTGAAGAAACACCTGGAAGGAAAGCGCTTCAACTCGGACGACGTACTCAAGGACACTGTGAAGGACTGGGTCTCGTCACAGCCACAGGAATTCTGGGAACAAGGAATCCTGCGGCTTGTTCATCAGTGGATCGTTGTGCTCAGGCCTATGGTGTATATTTTGAATAAAGTCTATATTTGTACCCACCGTGTCGTTTCGTACCTTTTCATTTGATCACCCCTTGTATTTAAAGAAAAGGATATATAAAAATTTTAATGTGAACCTAGTGCTTGCACTGTTTTTTTTTTTTTCATATCGCAATATCAGGGGTAAAATGCGTGACTTTCAATCTAACATGATTCTGAGCATTCAGTTGTTAAACAATTTCTTTGCGTACTCGAAATATTTTTCATATAAGGAAAGATTTTTTTTACTCACATATGTAGAACCAAAAGTGGAAATCAGAGAGTGCATGCAATGTTCTCTCTTCAAACAATTAAATCTCTCCAGCGATAACATTCAATAATTTACAAAATAGCTGTAAAATTTTAGAGTTATCTTTCATAATTTTTTCGCGATTCCGTAAATATCCAGAATTTTGAAGATGTTTGTCGAATAAGGTCCATTACAAATTTATAAACTTCCATCCATTCAAAATTTAAAAATTTCTAGAGTAGCACAGAGTGCCACTGAGAATGGTACCGCGGGCCCCATGTGACTCATTATTGTGTACGTCACTTTTGTTAGGGACTAGACACAAACTTTAAATTTTTATCTACCTTACAATTTGCTGAGGTGATGCCTGCCTTTGACTATACTGTTTTACAGCATCTGAAAAGTGTAGGCTTCTTTATGGATCCCTCTGTACTTAGTAATTTTCTAAATATAACTATAAAAATTCTCTTGAAGCTCTTCATCGAAATTTAGTTTTTATTTTAGAAGATGTGTAAAATTGATAATATCATAATGCTGAAACTTGAATAAGAACTATTGCTTCATTACATATAGAAGTGATTATTTAAAACAAAGAGAATAATATCGCAAGAAATTAGTTTTTTAATTAAAAATATTCGTTATGTTCTTTGTATTTGATATGAGATAAAACTTTCGAATTGCACTTAATGAAAATTATTTCTTTATGATTTTTATGACGGTTTTAATCAATTTCTCTTAAAATATCAGATTCATCATTTTTATAAACATTTACTTTATTTTAACATCACTAAATTTAAAGCAATTAGAATTCATTTTCATACCCTTTTTTTTTTAATTCTTCTCAATCAAGCCCACTATACATTCAGTTCTGGTAATAAAAAACAGCCATTCTGTAATGACGTGCGAACAATACCCTTGAAACCTAATTGTGATTGACACCATTACTCCAGAAAATTCTTTACTTAAACTTACATGGTTCTCTACTGATGTTACTTCGATTTTTTTTTCTACATCATCTTCTACAAGAGCAAAACTCAATTGAGTTCGAAAAGGTCACTCGAACAAATCGAATAATTGTGTGTGAAAACCTGATATTGTTAGGATTATATTAACTCTCACAACCAAGCCATTTTTCCAAAACGCTATCTTTTGTTAGAAGTGCTTCAGTTTTGTAAGAAACTGTTGTTTTTTTACAAGATAATATTGAATAATTTATAATAAAATGTATGATTTTTAACTTGTTAATCATCAGCTGTTAGAATAATTGTAAACCTGTTAGTCTTGAATTAATTGTTATATATAATTGAAAACTTATAACCAATTAATCATCAAGTGTCAGAATAATAATATAAATAATAACCTGTTAATCATCAAGTGTTTGAATAATCGCATAAGGTCACCCATCCGGTATAGTGGTTAGCGACGCTGACTGCTTTGCCGTAGGGCCTGGGTTCGAATCCCGGAGAAGGCATGGATGTTTGTAAATGTAAAGTGCTTTCGCGGCAAGGGGGTACTCTAAATAGCCTTCGAGCCTCAAGTCCTCTCGTGAGGTTGGTAGAAAGGGAAGAGAGGTGGGTGGTCTCTGACCACTCCCAAGGTTCTCCCTCAAAATTAGGGTGGAACCGAGCCAAATCGTACTGTCACCTGTATGGTGCTCAAAGGTACGACTAACGACAGGCGTACAATCTAGCCCGATGCCATGATGAATTTCGTGGGCCTCGATCTGAATACGTCAGACAGGTGGCATTAGCAACAATAACAACAACATAATAGCATAAATTATTACCTATTAAACATCAAGTGTCAGAATAATAGCATAAATTTTTACCTGTTAAACATCATGTGTCAGAATAATGGCATAAATTATTACCTATTAATCATCAAGTGTCGGAATAATAATCATAAATAATAACCTATAAATCATCAAGTGTCAGAATAGTAATATAAATAATAACCTGTGAATCATCAAGTGTCAGAATAATAATATAAATAACAGCCTGTCAATCATCAAGTGCATGAATAATAGCATAAATTATTACTTTTTAATCAACTGTTGTTTATGCTCACTTATAACGCGATACAAGAACAAAATCATTTATTACTTGTAAAATTGTTTTAAATTATCCTATTACGATAAAATCTGGAACAAAAATTTCTTTTTTATTTATCCAAAAAAATATAGTTAATCATAGCTCTCTAATACTGACTTTCTTTTGAAGCTAAAAAACGTATATACACGCAATTTAATTTGAGATGATTTCACACAAGGGGAAAAAATAAATGGAAGTTGTGTATTCTTTTGAAACCAGAAGTTGAAGTCTTCTTATAAACATTCACTTTTTACTTCTATTTTTGAAAACATTTACTCTGCCCACATTTTTAAAAAAATTGACAAACCACTGAAGATATTTTTGAAAAATCTGGCATATATTTGACAGATTTATTTTTGTTTCCTAATATAATTTTTATCTTTAATCCAATTTCTAAGAAAAACTGTATTTTTAGAGAAATTGCAATTGTTGAAATGGGATAACTCAATTTTGTTCATATATTAAAATAAAATTTCGTAAAAATGCTTTTCATTCTATTATTGAGGGCCTTAACTGAGACTTTTTAAATATATTAATTTGAAATGGATTTTGTAACGCCGTGTGATCCCAGGTTCACTTAAATTTCTGGGAGCATAATGAATCACACAGCTTAAGTAAAATTACCTTTTTATTTAAAATTTTATAGCTTGTAAATTGACACCTTTAATATTCAATACGAAAATAGACACCTCTAGCTATCAGCTACTTGTACCGTCGACCGTTAGGCTCTCTCTCGACGTCTTCTGTAACTGGGTATCGTATTGTCCACAATCTGCCAAAATAGTGAAGTAGAGTTTCCAGTTGGTCTCTCGTAGCTCTAGATCAGTGGTCTTCAAACTTTTTCAACACACGAAACCCCCAGAACTAGAAGGTGTTTTCTTGGAACAGAGGTGATCTTTTATAGATCAACGTGCTATTTTTTTCTTAAGAAATGTTTAATGAAGTATAGACGTGCCGTCAAATAAATTTTAATAGAGATATTATTGGTGAAGTAGACCACTTATCCGGAGGACAGAACCCGAGACCTTTGGATATGAAACCGAATAACTTAACCACTACACCAAAATGATCATCGTGGTGCGGAAGTTGTTACTGGCTTACATAGATGATATCGCTACAATTCAGTGACTGTGTCCGGAGATTCGGAAGTGTCGAGTATAAAAAAATTTGTGTCGAATTGAAAAAATTGGATATGCTCGGACAGTTCGACAAATTCGCAGCAAAATAAAAGCTTTGAAACTGGACCATTTTGGCGTTAATTTGATATAAAAGTTCTACGCGCCAAGTTGTTAACATTAGCCAAAATGGGAGATAAAATTACAATATAATTACATTGATATTTCTGACATTTGGTGATGTGGTTGCCATGGAGATGACGTTTATTATAGTTAACTTTTATTGGGTTTTTTTCACAGTAACCAATGTATAGACACGTGAATCTATCAACCAATCACTTGATTGTCATGTACACGGGATGTAAAAACATACCGGAAAAAAGCTGGCTTATCTCCCCAACCCCAATTTGCCGGCAGTTTTTGGGTTTGCATGTAAAAGGGGCCTAACATCACTGAACTCGACAGTATAGATCTTTGCGATCGCCGATCGCTGGTATAGCCAATCTACTACACCTCATTCCGTAGCCTCGCAGCGTTCTCCAGTATCTCTCTGAGCTGATCTCCCGATTACTATCTTATTTCTGCTTTCAAAACTTTTGGTCGGACCTCTCTCTTGCCTTTACCATTTCTGATTAGAAGGAACACCGACATGCGTACGGCACACCAAGTCATGATCCCAACCATCATTGGTTCTTGCGGAACAAAGCACCGTTTGGTCACGATCATCTTCTCGCCACACGCACGTCAAAAACCATATGGTGGGGCCATAAGTTGACCAGTCACTTCGAGACTGAGAATACAATCCTTGGAATTTCTTCTTTACAATAGCCAAACATCCCTTCCACAAATGTGCAATACTCCCACGTGTTAGAGGAAACGAAAGAATGGGCAGCTGTTGAAACAAGTGGGAACTTACTTATTATCATAACTTATTGCAGACATTATATGAAACAAAGCACATGATTGCCAATTCAGCGCATACGACATTGCAAAATTGGGGTCGCCAACTTGGCGAGTTATCTTGAACGTTGGTGATTGCTACGATAATATGTATGTACCAAAAGGTGTGCCCTGTGTATAGTTCGGTTTGAAAAAAAGGCCATACGGCGCGACTCTAAACCTAGAGTGTCTGAAAAGAAAAGAGGGGTAGCAATCAGTTGATTAAGAAACGACTCTACAATTTATTCATATTTTGATGTATCAGAGAAGAGAAATTTTAACAAAAAACCTCTATTTTTTGCAGTGCTGTAAATAATGGGAATTTTTTGAAGTTGTAATTCACTGTCTCTATAGAGATCTTAGCTTTATATCGACAAAATGTTTGTATTATTATAGAACTATTTTTCATAAAAGGAGAGAATATTTTGAAAATATGTTATTATTTCCATTTCATTTTTTCCATTCCAAGTTTATTGTAAAAATATTTTTAAAACAATTTTATACGTATATTTTAATTCAGGTGGCACTACACGCCAAAAAAAACAGATTTTTATACACTTTTTCAAAATCATGATTCCAAATTTACTCGGATACTTTAATCGAACATTTCTGTCTTTACTGTTCCGAAATAAAGTTTATCTAAGAATTGCTACCTTAAATCTAGAGTTTTTATACAATGTTTCTTTACTAAGTTTGACGAAATCGTAATATAGATTACGATTCTCTCCCTCTCTCTCCCCTATCATATTTATTTCATGAAATAATTTTCGACTGATCAACACCTAGCCTATAGCTGGATCGAAGTGTACAAGAAAAGAAAATAAGCTGATCTAAAATCGTTTCTTTATAAAACAGAATTGATCGAATCTCTCGATAGCTGAAAAAGAACCGCGAAAAAAACCAGACTGCAGTGAGGTAATAAAAAGATAAGTGTTAGAAAAGAACTGAAATCAAGAAAACAATAAAAAAAATGACTGCAGTACCTTAAGAAAAATTTAGACGGGTCTTAAGATATACTTATTTTAACAGTGATGTACCTTTTTGATTTTAATCATATTGAACATATCTCGCCATCAAAGAATTCAAAAAAGAATTTTTAAGTATTTAATTAGAGATGAGATGATAGAAATTTATTCATACCAATGCAAAAACGAGCCGATAGCTATGAAAAATGTGCGCAAAAATTTCTCTACTATTTCAAATGATATATAACAAAATTAAAATTCATATAAAAATGAAGATTCATGATAAAAACTGAAAAGTTTCCACAATACTATGGTTACACATATGGGAGAATTCATGATCTTTATATAGCATCAATAAATGACACAGCTACCTGAATACAAAGTATACATGAAATTAGTTTTTATTTCTATTTTTGATTACTGTGTAAACATCACAATTGTGTATTCTGTTGTCAATTCATTTGTGTTTATATGGGAATGCATGTCTACTTTTTAAGTTATGTAATTTTAATTATATTTGTTTATAAAATAACTGTGTATATAAACCAGGTGATTATAATTAAAGTTAAAGTTTCAAAACGCTATAAAAAAAGAACCACTGATCAGAATTATGTCAAATTTCAACAGAGTATTATTGAAGAAGGGGGAAAGCGTATGGCATAAGAAAAAAAGTAATTCCAAATTTTAGCAACAGGTGGCAGAAAAAATAAAAAACTATAAACATTTTGCTAAATACTGTTTAATTCAAAACTACCCAATTAATTTTATTAATAGATATTTAAATAAGGAAATTCTAAATAGTAAGAATTAAATTTCCATAGTTTTAACAGGTTAATATTATAGATTTATTATTCTTCCTAGATAGTTTTAAATACTCCCGATTTCTAGTTTTAGATAAAATTACTTTTTTAAAATTTATTATAACTTTTAAATCATATTAAAGTCTCTAAGATAATGGTAGTATATTTACAATTCTTATTTTATTATTTCTATTCTTTTCATACTTTTGGTAAGTGCTATTTTTCAGCCATTGCTTTGTTTTGAAATTGTATTTGGGTCCAGAATCTGGCAATAACTTGTTTATTGTATTCAGATTTAGCGCGGGCTCTGCATTTCTGCTTGCAATTTTTAGGTAAGTTACCTTTTTCTCATAATGGATTTAGATTTCCTACCCATTATTTTCAATTGGTTTTTTGCTCAGTATTATTAACAGAAAGGAGGAAGGTTGGCTGGCCAAAAAACATGTTCAACCCCACTTTTATACAGAGAAATTTTTTAAGAGGAATTTTTTTGTATACAAGCTGTCCTAAGTCAGCAATGTTGATAATACTGAAGCATCCATTCCTTTATATTTTGCTCTGTTATTTCAATTTTTCATATCTCCTTTTAAATTCTGTTGTCTGGTTATCTAGCAATTGCTATTCTTTTAAGTATTCATCATGTTAATTCATCTCTCTCTTGTAGAGAAATTTTGATTATATATATATATAATCAAAATTTCTCTACAAATGCGAGCTGAATAAACGTTAATCAAATCTGAAAAAATAGAAATTGCAAGTTAACTAGACAATAGATTTTAGAAAGGATATATGAAAAAATAAAGTTAATGGAGTTAAAAGTCCAAATGTGGATGCTACAGTATTATAAACATTGCTGTTTTAAAACAGCTTATATATAAATAATTTATATAGAAGTGGGGTTGAACATGTTTCGTGGTCAGCCAAACTTCCCCCTTTCTGTTAATAATACTGAGCAAAAACCTATTGAAAATAATGGATAGAATATCTCAATCCATTACAAGAAAAAGGTATCTTACCTAAAAATTGCATTGAAAAGTGCAGAGCCTGCTCTAAATCTGAGTACAATAAACAAGTTTTTGCCAGATTCTGGACCCAAATGCAAATTCCAAACATGGGAATGACCGAATAGTAGCACTTAGCAAAGGTATGAAAAGAATAGGAATAAAAAGTAAAACACTGTAAACATACTACCATTACCTTAGAAACACTAAATCTATGTATAATTTTTAAAAATTAATTAGATTAAATTTTAAAAAAATTCAGAGAATAAGTAATTTTATCTAAAATTAGAATTTGGAGATAACTATATCTATCTAGAAAAAAAATGACAAATTTATAATAATAAACAGTAATTGAACTATGGAATTGTAATCCTTACTATTTAGAATTTCTTTATTCAAATAACTATTAGTAAAATTAATTGGGTATTTTTGAATTAAGCAATATTTAGTGAAATGTTTATAGTTTTTTTAAAATTTTTTCTGATTTTTTTAAACTAGAAATGTATATATATATATGTAAAAGGTGTTCAAATAAAAAAAGGTACGAAACGACACTGTAGGGTATAAATGAAGACTTTATTCAATGTGTAAACCACAGGCCTAAGCACAACGATCCCATTGATTATCGAATGATTCCTTGTTCCCGGAACTCCTGTGGCCGTGACGAGATCCAGTCCTTCACAACGTCCTTAAGTTCATCGTCCGAGTTGAAGCGATTCCCTTTCAGATGTTTTTCAAGGAATCAAACACATGGAAATCGCAGGTGGAGGGCTGATGGCTGTAGGGCGGGTGCTCATACTGTAGGGTGGATGCTCATACTGTAAGGTGGATGCTCATACTGTAGGGTGGATGCTCATACTGTAGGGTGGATGCTCATACTGTAGGGTGGATGCTCATACTGTAGGGTGGATACTCAAGCTGTAGGGCGGATACTCAAGCTGTAGGGCGGATGCTCAAGCTGCTCCTACTTGAATTGGCCAGTCCCACGTGTGAGACCCTGGACACGTGGGGATGCCCACTACGGCAAAGAATCATACCTTCCGTGGCGATGAATAGAGACCAGTTTCACACCTTCCGCCTTTCAGAAATCGGATAACGTCTCACTGCTCCTCAATCATCGAATTTTGCTATTTGAACACCATCATATCCTCACAAGCACTGCCTCGTCTAGACAGTTCAGACATATATAGGGCATATAAACTGCACAGTAGTCCTCTGTCCCTTATCTGGAAATGACCAATGGCATGGTGCTGCAGTCTAGACTAGTTGGGTGGAGGCGTGACTTCGGAAGGAAAGAACCAATGGAATAGCCTGGGAGAGGATAAAGTTTGACTTCTTGTATGGAGCATTTCTATTGGCTGATGGTAGTGAGCTTTGGGATTTTCTGCCCTTTTCAGAGTAAAAAATTTAGAACTACAGAAAAAAACAAGAAAAGTTCTGGATTTACGTTAAGTTACCTTAACTTCCTCGTAAATAGGATAGTGCTCTTTATAAAACCCTCTGCTCTCTCCTGCGCATGCTCCGATCCACGCCGGAGACTATTCGCACACACACACACACATCCTTAGATATCTCAATACATCTCTCATAGCGGCATAGGCCAAATATGTTAACAGTTACTTGGTTATGACGTTCCGTACCTTTTCATTTGTGAACACCCCTTGTACATATATATAAATAATATAAGAATTCTTTAATACAACTTCAACAACAACAAAATTCTACTTTTACAACAACACAACTATAAATGGAATCCTTTCTTTTATAAAGAGTATCATCACATGTGTTCCCTGTTCTCTATTATTTAAGTTAACTATATGCAGCAACTTAACAATTTGTCTCTTCGGTGAATTAAATGTTCATTACTTATATATTTTCGTTCTCTCAATCATCATCAATACTGGTAAAAAGGAAATAGAAATAAAAGATATATTTTTGTAGCTATATATTACATTAAGAAAGTACAGCACTCAAAGGTTAGAGATTTGATTACAATTTTCATTTAGACACGTAATACCGAATTTATGAATGGAGTTCTGCTTTCTAATGAATGGTGAATCAGCATTATTCAGTCCTTCCTTTTGATGGCCCTAAACCATTGATACAACAAGAATTGCATTCAGCTAATTGCTACTAATTACAAACCTGGAAGAATTTTTCCATGTAACTTAGGAACTGTTTTGACATTCATTTCGAGAACTTACAAGAAAATATTAAAATCTACTTTTCAGGATACAGTAGGATCAAATGTAGTGTTTAATTTTTAATACAAAGTTACAAGATAGAACTTATAAATTTATCTGTAATGAATAAAAAATTATTTTTTGAGTGGCACATTGGGAAAAAATTAATAAAGTATCTTTTTAATTAAATTTGGCTGATCAAATTATGAAACTAAACCATCATAAGAGCTTTAAGTATTTGAAATTCAACTAATGATTTTTAAAAAAAATATATGACTGTCTAAAAGTATACTTGTAGAAAGGGGAGGGAGGAGAGAATGAAAAACAGAAGAAAAAAAAGATTTTGTTTCACTTCATACATATAAATCGAAAACAGTATGTTATTTGAATGCCACAAAAAATGATAAAATACTCCATTTTTTTCTTCTACTTTCATTGGATGCCAAAAAGTCTAAATTAATATCTTCTCTCAAGAAGGTAGAATACGTGTTTTCTATTCTTTACCGAAAAGTCAAAGAAAAGTATTGATAATATTAACTCCACAGCCGCGTATTGTGCTATAGACTTTGGCAGAGTACAATAAGAAAGTCAAATAGTTTCGAGAAGCTGATACATGATTGATATCAGAGATGTACTTTTTTTTGTTTGAAGGAACAAATAAGTATAAAGAAAATCGAACACAAATTCTTCCATTTGAGAGTTTTTTCTGTTCTACTTCTTTTCCCACTAAATCCTAAAAGAATTGCATAAATCATTTAAATTAGTTGAAATAGAAAAAGTTAGTAAAACTATTTTTAAATATATTTCGTCAATTTCTGTTGAATCAGCTTTTTCCTAACTCGTTTTCGTTTTTATTGACTTTATTTTCATAAAACAAATGCAATACTTTTACCATATATAATATATATATTTAGAGATTTTTTAACAAATAATCAGAGGAACAGCAATCAATTAATAAAGCTGTAAAATTCAAATTAATCTTTCCATCTTCTATAAAAGAAAATATACAAGATCTGTAGGATCAAGATATTTAGGGGGGGGGGGAATTATGTTAAAAAAGGAAAGTTGAGTTGTGCAAGTAATATTTATCTATAGGAAATAGATCGTGCATCCTTTGACACTGATAATTCAGCATATTTTTGAATTGTTAAGAAGATTAGCATGCGTTTTTAATTAAAACATTGTTTTATAAAATATGGAAAACGACGGACGAAAATGTATTCTCTTCTCAGCTTAGTGGCTATTGTGACCAGAATGCTGGCTTGCCCCCCCCCCCCACGCAAAGAAAAAATACTCCTCTCAATGATGTTAATTAGGTAGGGAATACCTTCTATGACAAACTTCATCTCCAAGTTGTCAAATTTGGACAAAAAGAAATATGGCACGAGACAAATCTAAAAGGATCCAGAAAGAATGTTTGAAAAAAAAAGACTTCAGAAGCTTTTAGAATGTGTAAAGCCTATATAAAGACAAAACAGCAGAATAAAATGCAATGTTAAAAATTTGGTAGTGATTGCACATTTAATTCGCCTTAAATAATATTGTGATTACGGATCTGAATTGCTGTTTTCTAGGATTATAGGAGTTCTGAATCGGCTGTAATGTGGATTTATATGTGTATTAATTATTCCTTATTTGAAAGCAAATCTGTTGTATTATTTTTTCAAAAAAAAATTCTGGAATAAACATTGCAGTCCTCTATACAGCTTGAAAACTACACTGCTGGCCACCGTACATGCAACAACAAGAAAGACAAGAGATAGCACAAAATTTATTTTGTAGATAACATGTAGACCAAGTATCACATATTTGAATTTATAGACTTCTGTGAAGTGTGGTTCCTGCCAGAATCAGTAGCCAGAGTAGCCGCCATTGTTGGAGATCACCACTGCCACACGCCTCGACATTGATTTAAAGAAACTTTGGATGTGTTCTTGGGGTACAGCAGACCAGGCAGCTTCCACACATTGCCAAAGCTGATCTGGTGTGGCAGCTGGGGGTGTAATCTGGGTCAATCGTTGAGCAATCATGGACCACATGTTTTCTATTGGTGAAAGATCCGGAGAGCGAGTCGGCCAGGGAAGAAATTCAATCTGGTGATTGACGAAGAACCTTTGGACAATGCGTGCCCCGTGTGGTCGCGCATTATTCTGATGAAATATGGCTGTGGCCAAGCCCTGAAGGTAAGGAAGGACAACTGGCTCCAACACCTCGGAGATGTAGCGCTGTCTGCTTAAAGTACCGGCCATGCGTACTAGAGGAGTGCGAGAGTGATATCCAATACCGCCCCATACCATAATACCCGGTGCAGGACCAGTGGGGCGGTGCATAACGCAGCTGTTCAGCATCCTCTCTCCACGGTGTCTCCAGACTCGAATCCAACCATCGTGGTGCTGCAGACAGATGCGTGACACGTCAGTAAAGAGAACTTCACTCCATTCTGTCACCCACATCCTTCTTTCATCGCACCATTGGCGGCGGAGACGTCTTTGGTTCTGCGTCAAGGGTAGACCAAGCAATGAACGTCTTGCGGACAGACCACTCTGCTGTAAACGGCGTCGAATGGTACGCGCAGGCACTGAATGATACGTTACAGACTCAATGTGCTGTGCTATGGTTCGTGATGTGACTGAGTGATCCGTCACTGCCATGGGCACAATTTGCCTGTCCTCACCTGAAGTGATGCACTGAGGTGGATACGATCGACCACGTCGTTCGGTCGTACCCACTTGCATCCAACGGTCACATATCCCCATTACAGTTGTTTTGTTTCGTTGAAACGAATTCTGATTTCCCTGAAAGATAATCCACAATCTCGGTAGGCCACTATCCTTCCTCTGTCGATTTCGGATACTTGATCAAAATCTGATCGCTGTTTTCTACGAAACATAACTGTTCGTTTTTAGAAAAAACCACAAGAAAAACACAATTGCCGAACTTGAAATCGTTGAAATCTCCAAGCCATAAATAGCTCTTTGAGGTGGCGCCACAGGCGTGCGTGATGTGTGTCTGCGCTGAAATTCTAATCATTTGCATATCTCACCTCCGCTAATGCATGGTGTACATTTCCTGTTATTTGCGTGCTTCCTTCAGGGTGTTGCATTTACGGTGGCCAGCAGTGTATTTTGATGATCCTGTGCATTTTTAATATTTTATTATATACAAACAATTAATAAAAAGTCCATAAATGTGAAACAAATAAATGTGGATACTAATCAAAGACTTACAAAAATTTGGTTTAGAGCACATCTAAAGTACTCCATATCTAGAAAGGAAAAAACAATAAAAGTACAAAATATCAGCTGAAAATTATGGAATGTAACCCAATTCTATATTATAAGTCACAATTCTTATTCCAAAGATAGGAATTAACTTGGAATTGCTGGGTCAAATAAGATCACTAATTCCTACTTTAGCGATTAGAGATCCTACATTGGCGACTTACTGTCAATGACATGCATTGCCTGCAATAGTTAAGGAATTATTCCATTCTTGGTCTTGGAATTGATATTGGAGTGTCTGGTTTTCCCGAACCTCTGCGACAGATATTGTTAATTAGTATGCAATTAGAACTCAAACAGTTATTTCTTTACGTAATTTCTCAATTCATTTATATATTTATGAAAATAATTAATTATTTGAAAAACAACCAAAATTTCTTAAATTAATTATTATGTTTATTTAAAAAGTAGGGAATTTAATCAAACTTAATCATCTTGATGATCCATAAATGAGAAAATAATTGCTTAATATTGATATTAATTTCGAAATTTATTTTATTTTTCTTTCCAAATTTTATCCAACATTTACAAATCAGAAATCAAGGCAGTGTCTATAAATATCTGTACAACTTTCTGATGAAGTATTTTCTAATAATGAAGTATTTGAAGTGATATTTTTTCTCAATCAGTTTTGATTCAAAATTTTGCTTGAAAGAATGGCAAGGAAAAATGCCGAAATCAATACTGAAGAAAAGATCTAAAAATACCGGTTGAAGTAAAACATTACGTTCCTATAGAAAATTTCTCATGGGAATTGAAATGACATGAAAAAAAAGCAACATAGACTTCTGGTTAAGAGATATTGCTTACACTTATTACTGGTTAACTCAGTAAACTAAGTTAGATGTAGTATTAATTTATTTTTTAAATCAGTCTTCGTGTATAATATTCATCAATGTAATGAATTCTTTTTTTTAAAAAAAAGTTCAATGCGCTATAAACACTTACTTGATTATGCCTATAAACAATGGTTAACTCAGTAAACTAAGTTAGATGTAGTATTAATTTATTTTTTAAATCATTCTTCGTGTATAATATTCATCAATGTAATGAATTCTTTTTTTAAAAAAAAAGTTCAATGCTATAAACACTTACTTGATTATGCCTATAAAGAAGTTCGTTTCTAAATCAACATTAATAATAAATAATAGTTCTATGACATACATTTATACATGAGCACAATAGAGTAAACGATAGAAATTTCCACGCAAACTGACGTAATTTATTCAAATCATACCAAGTAAGGCCATTGTGTGTAATCGATATCAAATTAATGCTTCGTGTATCAAAACCTTTTCTCATTTTGTTGTATTTTCATGTTGTTTTGAATTAATAATACTATATTTTGATGCTTCAGCTACTATAGGACTTAAATCTCTTAAATGTCACCGGGGTATAAAAACGTCTCACTCAGTCAAAATGGTATCTTCCTCTGACGTATATATACGTCTTTCCGAAGTACGCTCTTTTCTGAGCACTGTTATCCATAAAATTATTCCGAAGACTTTGGAATGCAATAAAAGGATCTTGACAGTGTTTGCGAAGGACTTAATTATTTCAAAGGATTTGCTTATTTATTCCATTTCTTCCCCCCCCCCCCAATACATCACTTACGCACGCCTTCGTGGAAAACGCTGGCATTAGGGAGCGAATCGCATAATTTTTAATCGGCCCTAAAGGGATTAATTATGTACCGCGAACCAATTATTAAGATAATTGCTAATTTTTATATATAATTTTGTATGTAACAAGACCATAAGGGTCTAGTAATTATTAAACTTGTTCTTAACTTAGTAAATATTAAATTAATTATAAAATACACTGTGCAGTACTAATACATTTATAAGAGAATTATATCAGCGCAAATGTGAATTTATTTTTTATCATGTCAGGATGTATTTTGTTTGTTTACTTTTAGTAAATTAGTAATTTTTTGAAAAAAAATCTTTTGTTTTTGACTTTTTAATATGCTCGCCTCCCCCCTCGTGGAGTTATCAAGCCCCCAAGGAAACGCACCCCACAGTTTGAGAAGCGCTGTCTTAACTGGTTTGCCTCTTAACTGCTATTACCCTCTTAACTGGAAATTAGTAATTTTCTTTGTGGTGAAGTCGGGATTTTTTTCATTGCAAACAGGAATTTAGATACTTGAAAATATTCGATAAAGAACACAGATTGGCAAGGCAATCTGTAATTTATTACTTGAGAAGAAATAAAAATGGAAAGATAATCCATAAAATAAAATATTATCTCGGTCCCCATTGCAATGTAAGACTGAGTATTACACCATGCTTAAATTGCGTGTGCATATACATAGGCATACACACAAAATCCGCAACAATTTGAGAAAGAATTTTTTTTGCAAATATGAGAGAAATTCTTTTAAGATATATAAAACATTCTTCATATAGCATGCAGAGTGTACTTATAAAAGGTGAAAATTTAGAGGTTTTTGTGTTCAACATTCTTAAAAAAAAAATAGTGTGAAACTTTAAAATTGAAAATTAAAATAAAATTCTTCCATTTTAGCATTTTGTTAAGTATAATGCTTAGAAATATTCAATAAAAATTGTGCTTTTTTAGAACATTTTGGGCAAAAAATTGACCCGTAAGGGGTAATACTAAATTCATCTTTCTAACGAACTTTTTCTGATAACTTGTTCTATAAAAAATAAAAATAAAACTTTTAATAATATTAAAAAAAAATGAATTTGTATGATGAATGGTATCAACAATGTAGAAAAATAGGCACAATTAAAGTGATATTTAATCTAGAATTAATAATAAGTAAAATAATCTCAAATAAGATTTTAAAAAATACTTCGAATGAAAAAAAAACAGATTCATGAAAGCACAAAATTAGCTAACATTCGATTTAGAAGCTTTTTGCATTCTGCATCTCTTGTTGGAATCAACATAATCACGAAAATACAAAGATATGGCACATTACGGTCTAATATTCTACTTCCCAGAAGCAATTTTACATGATTAATTAAGATGTTCTTAATATTTTGCATAAATTATCTAATTTATTAAAAAAATATAACTCCGTCCTTTCACTAATAAACTATCTTCGTCAAAATAAGTTTCTTTCAGAAACATTTAAACAATGCTTCTTCAAACCACTTATAGTTCTCAATAGATTCTCTTGAGGATAAAATATGGTTTATTTAATGCGTTGAATTTCTTTGTTAGCTCAAAAAGAATACTCGAATGTATTTTTCGTATGCACTGATATATATAAATATATGCTAACATAGCTTATCCAGTTTGTTCGGAAAATGTAATTTAGTATACTAATTAATCTTCTATAATACCATTCGTTTTTCATTTCATATGCTACCCATAATGTAATTACCATTTTGCTGGCCAAATGATCATGTAGGCTTGAGGAATGTACAGATAATGTAGCTTTGTTTCTGAGCATTTTTGAGCTGAAAGCCCTAATAGAAAATATAATATTCAATTTCTTTTATTCTTTTATATTTTCCCTACAACAAAATTTTATACCGTATAGATAAAAGAAATAATTTCCTCAGACATTCAATCTTGAAAAAAGTGCAGTCATGAAGTTAAGCTTTTGCTCAAAGTCCCTCGATATTGCATGAATTAAATTTTAAAAAATTTGAGTTGTGATTTAGTTATTAACTAATCTAATTAGGCGTTACTATCCTATACCCTTTCTCGTTATGTGAAATTTTTTCTATATAATCAAAATTTCACATTATAACTTATAACATTTCTCAATAAATTTGCATTTATGTATGCGATAATTATATTATTTATTTTTTCTCCAGATTGAAAAAAAAAAAACATTATACGGAATTAGTCAAGAACAATTCTCTTGATGAACCATTTTGTTAGTTTAATAGAAATTAGCCGTAAAGTTAAATTGTGTGGATATCATGAGAAAATAAAATGTAAAATACATCAGAAAGTAAAATTTACATTTTCAGTTACATAATTATAATTTTGCTTAAGAAAAGTGTTTTAATTAGTGTTGGCATAAGTTTATAATGTATAATCATACAAAGCAATATTTTTTTTACTTCTTCCGTGGATTTACGCACATGCGCATACACATGTACACACACACATATGTATATAATTCCCAAATGTGCATGTCTCAAACTCCCAAACTTATGCAGTATCATAAAAACAAAATATATATACCATGAAATTATTTGTTGATTAAAATTGTTCTTTTATGGCGTTATTTTTAAAGTTTCAAAAAATTATTTTGCATCTGACTCAGCTTTTTCAGAACACCAATTTAAAAGAATCGCTTCTTTATAATGGAATGCTTCTAAAATTTTACCTCCTGGTCATTTCGATGAAAAATAGAGTGTTCGAGATCATCAGGAATAATTAAAGTCTCTAATAATAAATTCTCTTAAAATTTTCTTTACACGAACTGTCTTATAATTTGTTAACAAAGCTTTTCCCCCTTTTACTTCTAATATTTCCGTTAATTTAATACATTTTCACTTATTCCAAATTATTTTGAAATTTAATTATAATACATGTGCTCCAACGTCATATTTCGTTTGTTCAAAGTATTATTTGAACCTTTATTTATGTCTTAATTTCTAGAATTAAAATGGTCTTATAATATCTTAAAAGACTATATATATTAGCATTCGAAACTTATTAAAGCATTCGAAACTTATTAAAGCATTCGAAACTTATTAAAGCATTCGAAATTTATAACATCATTCAAAATTTAATACAGTATTCTAAACTTTCAAAATGCTATTAAAAAAGAACCACGGGGCAGAATGACTATAAATTTGAACTCGATATACTAGAAGAAAGGAGAAAACGGTAGGGCTTAAGAAAAGGTTCCAAAGTGTATCAATAGATGGCGCTGTAAGAGTCAACATGGTGCTCCTACGCATAGTGCAAGGTCATTGATTTAACTGCTCTAGATGCATATGGGAAATGATAGAATGATCAGCCATTATTTTCCAAAACCCTGGCCTACAAAATCACCGCATCTCAAGCCTTAGGACGTCTGGCTGTGGGATCACCTTAAAATTGTTGAGTTCAGTAGCCCTATTGCAAATTTAGCTTACTTGAAAGCACACATAATGCAACACATTCCCAACCTGACCCCTGAGACACTTTGCTCTGTTGTTTATCGGTGTCAACTTATAGAAAATGATGAATAATTTATTGAACACGTCGTACGCAAGCTAGCGACAGTTGTCAGCTATTCTCATTATTGTTTTAATTGTTGGGGCTCAAGGACAGTTAGAATCCAATTTTTCTCATCCAATGTTGTACGATCTTGCCGTGGTGGATGAACTTTTCACCATTAGTGCCACAACTGTTGAATGACTTGGAAATTATTTTTCCGTCAAAAAATAACAACATTCATGCATATTGAACAATACAATCGTTTTAATGTGCAGCTGAGACCAAAGCTGTCGCAATTCGATTCAAAATGGCACTTGTAGACAAATTCACTTTCGTTTTCCCGCTTACAGCACCACCTACCGATACACTTTGAAAATTTTTATGCCATGCCGTGTCTGCCTTCTTCAAGTATATTTTGTTCAAATTTGAAGTCATTTTGATCTGTGGCTCTTTTTTTACAGCATTTTGAAAGTGGGACTTAAGTTATAATCACCCTGTATTACTATTTTTTCACGTAATCTATTGATGGGATAAAAACCAACGTGAGGGATACTTGTAACGTACCTCGTCACTTTAAACCACTATCAAACAATAAGGACGATGCCTAAGCTGACCCTGCACTCTTCAAACTTCCACGCCATACTACTATGAGTACTTTGAGCGTTAAAAATTTCAACCCTTCTACAGCAGAATTTTAGTCGAAACAGGACTTGACTCAACATTTATCACCTTAGAAATAAATGACTTATCTTGGTCATTTTTCATTTTTAAAACGAAACATTTTTACGTTGATAGAGGGGAAAAAACATTCTTTCACAACTATCTTTTTGATAAGTTAATCTTAACTAGATGCATCACTAACATTTTACGCTTGGAATTTTTCTTATTCTCCCGACGAGTAAGATATATGATTTCCAATATATTTCTAAAGGAAATCACTAACGTAAGCCTATCATTCCACATCCTCATGGGTAACCTTCAATTCCTCTTGATGTTTTACCTCCATCCGAGCCTTCAGTCTCTTTTGAAATATTTCGGAAGAGAGAAACTGCTGTTGGAACAAGACATCTCTCTTGAGGTTTTGTACATTACAGCGTATGGCCGCCATGCTGCTCTTTGTGTTGCGCTTAGGGTAGTTAAGTGCTGAAAGATAAAAGGAGATTGCCCGCCTCTTGGTAATTGGCCCGGAAAGTAAGACAATTTCATTGGTATATTATCCTGAATCCCGTTTTTTACCCCTTTTTTTCGTTAAAAATAAGAAAATAAATCACTATGGACAAAATTTAAAATCGCTGTAAGTCCATTCAAAGGGATGTGAAAGATTTGTATAAGTTTGAATTTAGTTGTTTTTCTTCGAATTTATGTCTCTGTTCAAAAATTAATTTTTAACAAAATTTCAACTGTTAAAGGATAATTATCATCTATTGAGGACAATGTCTGAGTGTTGATGGCTCAGTTTTTCTCTTAAATTTTACTTTTTATGATTTGCAATGAGCTGTTGATCAGTTGACATTTTAATAAGAATTTTTCTTAAAGTTTTTTGATCAATTTTAAAAAAAACATGAAAACGTTTCAAAATTTAGTCATTTAAAATTTCAAAATGAGTTTGAGTTTAGTTGCTTTTCTTCGAATTTTTGTCTGTACAAAAATTAGTTTTTAACAAAATGTCGACTGTTAAAGGATAATTATTATCTATTGAAGAAAATGTCTGAGTATTAAAGGTTCTATTTTTCTGTTAAATTTTACTTTTTTATGATTTGCAATGAGCTGTTCATCATTTGACATTTTGATAAGAATTTTTCTTAAAGTTTTTTCATCAATTTTAAAGAAAAACCATGAAAGCGTTTCAAAGTTTAGGTATTTTTATAAAATAATGAACTTTTTGCAAAATCAAAAAATCTACTTGAAAATTCTATCATTTTACTTTTTTCATAGTTTATGTTCTCTTATTTTTATTAAATATCTATTCTTATCTATACAGGACTATTTTTTTTAAATAATTTCACACTTATATACCGATGAGAAATATATTATATTACTTTTGTCTTTTCAGTTTTCTCTAAAATACTCACCACACTAAGTCATAATTTCAGGATTCAGAAATTGATTTCTTAACATGATCTATGATGCAAGCGGATTTTTCTCGAAAGATTAGTGAGGCCTATAAATAGGGAGTCGCTCGCCGAAACTGAGTTAGTCTTGCTTTGAACAATCAAAAATAGTATTGATTTGACAGTGATGAGTCGGCCAGCGATTAGCTATTACTTCGGTTGTTGTGTAGAACTAGCGAGTGTTTGTGAATAATCTTTTACATACTTGTTAGACACTGATAATTGTGTCTGAGTGCCGTAGAAGGTGCGAACGCCTTCTGAGATTTATTCAGTGAATTTTCAGTACTATATCCTATATTCCAAGGATTGTTTTTTGACAAAAAATTTCTATCGCTCCTGAACAACTGTCCTGCTCTTTGACTGATTGTATAAAATCCTCGAGCCCCGATCTGCGTAATATTATTTTCCTTTTTTTTAACTATAAATCTTAAGGACAATTTTAAGGACAGTAAACATACTCAGAGATAAATGTAATGTTAACCGATTTACATTATCAAGGATATTACTAGCGTTTCTAATTTTTAATGTCTACTTTATTTTCCATAGCCCATTAATTTTAGTACATCTGTTCTTAGTTAATGTTAATTATGGAATTTTTCGTTCCTTTATAATAAATTATATTACTACTGAAGAAGAAACATTCTGACTAATTACATACTATTTATCTCATTTACTGATAACAGCTCTTGTTTACTACTTTTTAATAGTAATTAGTTTATATATAAATGTTTATTACACTTAAATAAAAATCGATTCAAGTGGAGAAGTTATAAATCATTTTTAAGATGGAAAAAAGAGGTGTTTAATTTATACTATGTCATTCCTTAATAAAATTGTGAAAACTATTTTCACTACGATTTTTGTTATTTAAATTAATTTATACAAATGTAGGCGTTACATAGAATAATTAAAAGAAATCTTTATTTTGGTTTTCAAACTATTTACGAATCTGGATTTCTTATATTTTTATTTTGTGAATTAAAAATCTGGATTTCATTAATTCAGAAAGTTATGTACTTTACTTATGCTGAATATGTTTTCAATATAAGTTCGATATATTTTGTATTCATAGTTTTTTAAATTTAATTTCAATATAAAAAAGGAGATTATAATAATTAATTTCTAATAACAAATTCTATTTAAAATTAAATTTTTCTTTCACAAACAGAATAAAAATTATTCGTTTAGAGTAGTTTTGTGCCAAGAGAAGCTTAAACCTATAGTACTTTTTTTAAATATATGAATATATTTATAAAAATATTGATGAAAAACAACAGTTTACTTCAAAATGCACTCAAAACAATAATGATTTCTGTTATAATTTTTCTTTTATAAACTTTAAATCTGTAGCAAACATTTCATTAAATGCAATCTTACAATCCATTTCTGAGAATTATTTTTTTTTAAATATGCATAAAAAGTTTCATGAAAATATATTTTTGAATTTTTGTAGTAACAATTATGTGTGTCACCATTTTATAGAAATGTAAGCAATGCGACGTTATGAAATTTTGACCATATCTTGTATACATAAATCAACATAATTATTGTTTGTCGATGGTGTAGTCATTCTCCTTTTCAGAAACAAAGGGGGAGTCAATGTTTGACTTAACTCTTATTTTAAATGCAAAAGTAAATGATTTTTACTTTAGCTGTTCTTCTGTGAAATATTTGACAACATTCTTAAAGATGCATTATTAGATACATGATATTTTAATTCGATTTCTAATAATAAACATGACATGATATCTCTCTACCTTTTGTTTTCAAGAAACTACCTCTTAGATTGTTCCCCATTCTGTTTAGAATTCTCCTGATGCTGAATCTGAGTAAAACAAAATAAGTTTGCTGAGACTCAAAGTGTATGATTGTTATTAAAATTATATCTTAAAATTTGAATAAGATTGGGAAATTCATGGATAGATTTTAATTTCTTCTCTGCGAACCTCGAAACGCATGCTACTTATACGTTCGAACCCTTGAGAGGTATTTAGTGTTTCAAAACAGGCATAAGAGAATGAATAATGCATTCCTTATAACAATACATTAAATAAAGAATCACAGAACACTTTTACCGGGAGTTAAACGTTATTCTTTAATATTCAAGATTATGCTATCTTTTATTCTGAGAGCATGGTATCATAAGATTAATAATCCTGTTAAAATATACATTTAAGATTTTTGAAGGACATTCTGTCTGCTAATAAATAATGAAACGTCAATTCATACATGCTCCGTCTTTTCTTTTGATTTCCGTATTCTCTCTTGAAGCCACTTTCAGTGTATTGAATTTCCTTTATATAATTAACTATTTTTCTGTGGATAATATAATCATCATTGGAGACACATTTGGAGAATATCTTAATAACATTTGATAAGTATTTCAATGAATAAAAAGTGTAAATTTGAAATTAAGTTGTAATACCTGTCGGTTCCTGCTTGACTCTGAAACCCCTTGTCTACCTGTAAACCCGGTTAGGTGTGTGGGAGAAACTGAATGATCAACAGGCATGATTTCAATTTAATTAATTTATTGTTACCAAAATATCAATCAGACACAATAACAATCTAATTAAGATAAGCTATCAAATAGTAGAGCGCGGAGGTGAGATTCTATGACACAGGGATACTACTACGGACCCTCAATTGAATCTAAGATAGTTTAAATACGCTCAACATAAACTACGTCGCACAATAAGCTAACTTCTAACTAAACAAGCTCACGATACCTGTGTTTTTATACAGCGGGTCTTACACTTGAATCTTGCAAGTGACCTTTATCGGGATTGATCAATATCGTGGGATCCACTGGTGTAATCCGTTTTCCTGGACAACTCCAAGACCTCTTAATAGTTCCACTATCTCTCTTTCAATCTTCAACTAACAAACTAACTCGCAAACTCTTTTCTAAATCCTACTTGCCAACTCCAAAGTGCCAACTCACAAACTCGTGAAAACAGAATTTATATAATATACTTCATTTACATAATCACGCTTTCTTGGTCGGTGAAAGTTGGTTGAGTTAAAATATTTTTCCCCAGAAGAATCCCCAAGGTATTAGTACAGTGGCGGATAGATCCGTCACAAAGTTTTAGGAAAGGTCGATTCATCTGCATAGAAGTTTGTTATCTTGGACAAACTCTATCAGATGAAAATGTAAGAACCGACCCTGAAAA
This sequence comes from Trichonephila clavata, assembly GCA_019973975.1. Taxonomy (NCBI): domain Eukaryota; kingdom Metazoa; phylum Arthropoda; class Arachnida; order Araneae; family Nephilidae; genus Trichonephila; species Trichonephila clavata. The sequence continues at coordinate 39,791 of BMAO01006915.1, read as the reverse complement.
GACCAGCATAGCGAAAGAATGGCTACTAACAGGAAATATTCATGATCTGTGAAGTTTCCTTCGACTATCCATTTACTGTAGCCGTTTCATCAAAGCTCGGCAGTAGCAAGAAAAACTACACAGACTAACAGAGTCAAATAAGATTATTTGGACTGATGAATGTGAAGTTACATTGAATTCTTTAAGACAGACTCTAACTTTGGCTCTGATTTTGGCATATCCTCAACTTAACAAGCAATTCAATTTCGAAACCTCAGTCCGACAATAAAACATTATTGAGCATTATGAGATTATCTTCATATTCGTGATAGAGTCCTGTAAAAAACGGGGCAGCGACGATAAGAAAATATGTCGCTGGCAATTCATACTACCAAGAAGTAAAGTTTCAGGCACCGTAAGAAAAGAGATTCGCGTTAGAGCTAGTGGAGAGAATTTTGGTATCAGCAAAACTAGCAAAAGAACGGAAAATACATCTTTCTGTAATCAAATGTGCATTGATGTAGGGAATCGGTGCAAGAAAGGTCATGCTTGGGATGCTTGAAAAGTTAAAGATTAGAAGAAAACTACAACTTAAAATGTAGGAGCTCTTTTTGAGAAGATTGTTTGATATATCTTGAAAATTACATGTTACCTAGAAAGAAAATAGATACATACTCGAAACTGTAGATAATTTCACAAAGCGTCTTGATGCTACATCAATATCAAATCTAGAATTGACAATACTTGCAAGTTTCTAATACAAAATTGGATGCATCGATATGGAGTTTTTCGAATTAGTTTTAATTCAATTCGATTCAAGTACTCTGTAATCTTTTAAACACCAGAGTCTTTTAACATCGGACAAATTTATTATTCCCATAGTCTAAAGAAATTCTAAAAAGATTTCATTGAGTCATTTTAAATAACCTATCCACTTGAGTTTCTAAAGACCTCATTGATTAAAATTTGTATGTACTTCTTATTTTTTGCTCGTGTACTTAAGTGCTATACACGAGACGTCTGGTTGATCACCTTCTTAAATGCTACTGGGTTGAAGTTTGCCCAAGAAAGAATCAACCATGTTAGCGACCGGATGAAGGTCAGTTAGACAAAAATGAAAACAATGTTAGATCAAGACAAGGGTTATTAATCACCGGTTCAAAGGTGAACATGTTACCATGTTTAACATTATGGAATCTTTAAAAAGAATACAAAAACAGAAAATTTTAAAAAAAATTTCAGTTACTTCTTTTGAGAGTGGAATATTCTTTTACATAAGAAACTTCTGATTAATTTTTTTTTCTTGGGAGATTTAAACAGTATTTACATGTAACAGGTAAGCCATCCTTTTAATTATATCTCTACATATATAAATTGATGTTTTATTCTTATTTTATAAAATGATCTAATAATCCATAAAATATTATTCTATTTCATGCTAAAGTTCTCAATTAGAAACTCCAAAATCACAACTGCAGGAGATCAGGAGAAAAGTTGTTGGAATGGGAAAATACATTCCTAAGAACTTTCTCATCGGATTTCGTACATGAAAAGATAAGCAACCAAAAGAAAATTAATACTATCGTCCAGATGAAATAGCAATAGCTATTGAGCATGCCAATCTCCCCTTACTTATTGGTTAATGTTGAGGACAGATTGATGAATCAGCTATAGATTTTGATTCTTGTTACAATTATGGACAATCTATGACATTTATTTTCTTATAAAATGAAAAAAATATTTTTTGACGAAACTGCTTAGAAAATATTTGTACTTGTTAAGACAACTTTAGATTTCAGTTACTTGTTTTTGGTCCCATTTCCTCGGCTATTTTTAGAGATTAATATGCATCATTAAAGTCAAATAAAAAAATAAATATCAAAAATATCAAAAAATTGTATATAAACAATTCTATTCAGTTTTGCTAATTCTAAATAAGTTTTTGCAATAAATTCTTAAAATTAAATATTTGAAATATTACTTCTAAATTTCTTACAAAATTCGTCTTATCTCACAACTATACACGCATTTTCGTTTTCTTTTATATCCTCTCTCTCTCACACACTCTCTCTCTTTCACTCTCTCTCTCTATCTTTCTAACTTTATTTTCTATTCTGAAATTTTCTATTTTGATATATTTTTATTTGATGAATAATCAATTCATGCTATCTGTTCCCCATATTTACTCTTACTGAATTTTATAATCGTTTCCTATTATATTTTTAATGTGATAGATATTAACTTAACTTAGTGGTTCAACTGCCCATGACAGCGAAGGCCTACTGTGCCCAACTTAGTACACGTGACCTTGAGACCAGATATGCGTGAGCAGGTGTTCCGGTCAGGTGGTCAGTCTGACATGAAACCCCCAGTGATAAGCTCCCAAGCAAGCTTGGGATCATTTATTGACCCACTGAAGGGATGAAAGGCTGAGTCGACCTTGCCCAGCCAGGGATTTGAACCCCGGATCTGTGGCGTGGAAGCACGATACACTATGACTCAGCTATGACTACACTGGGCTTCGTGATAGATATTGAAACAAACTTATTTTCGCATCTTACCATTATCTGTAATTTAAGATAAGTTCCCATATACTGTTTATCTATTACTTCAATTACGATGACGATCTTTTTTTTGGGGGGGGGGGGCAGAAACATGAAGATTTTCTACCTCTCTTCTGTTTATTGGGTCGTTCTAAAGGTAAATATAAAGCAATCGTTCTTGGAAATGTAAATATAATGCAGTCAATTATTCAGGTATCACGTTTAAAACATTTTGGCATTGTAAGTCAAAAGTTTCCCTCGTTTTTTATATTTGTAAAGATTCAATTTTATATAATAGAAAGAGTTTTTTTTCACTTAACTAATCTACCTTCAATATCTAAAGATTGCGTAAATTGTTGCATATCAAATTTGTCAATGGTTTTATAATGACTTTGTTAGCCCTCAAAATACCGTTCTTCTGTAACTTTTAAGATCGTTTGGCTAGTTATTTTAAATGCCGCACCAAAGATTTGCCAAAATCGCACGTCTACATCTTATGTACTTTATTTTAACCCGTTCTCTTGTTCTTTTCAACAACTAAGATGCATGGCTTCCAATTCATTTCTAAAATAAATCGCTGATGTTTGCCTAACTCCTTGTTTCTCATGGGAAAAGTTCAATTCTCCTAGATGTTTTGCCTTTGTCCGCTCTTGAAATATTTGGAACAGAGAAATTGCCACGGTACGAGACGTCTCCCTAGGTTTTATGCATTGTTACAACTTATGTCTTTCTCGTGCTGTTCTTTCTATTCCATTTACTCAAGATTAGAGATGAGAGCCCGAAAACAATACTCTATTTCTTAGTAACTGATCTTTTAAGTCAGACAATTTTACTAAGTTTCGCTGTCTGAAGAGTTTTGCTCCGTTTTCTGCTGAAAAAAAGAGGTATGTCATGTCTAAACTCACTGTGAATCAAATGTAATCGAAACGAAATATATCGATATATCTAGAATTAAGTTCTTTTTGAAGCTTTTAAAATTGTAATAGTTGTCGCAGTACCTTCTCATTTCAAATGAAATGGAGATCTCGTTGATCGCTGTTGTTATCGGGGAGATCCGAATGCAGCATTGATGGAAAAATCATTAAATCTAACACGAAATTATCCCAAACAGATATTTTCAATAATTTACTTTTTTTATTCTTAAACATTGGACTGAGTACGCTGTATACGGACAAGACAAGCTAAAGGTAATAACTTCTATTGTTGTTTCTGATCCCATTTATCTACAGAAACAGAGCTAGATCAAGTCCATGAGCCCGTAAGTTTTTAAACAATGAAGAACTGTAGCAGGACTTGAGAGCAGCTGACTCTTATGGCAACCAATATAAGCCAAGATGTAAGCAGGAGCAGCTTGGGTCACATTACAATTCGGACAAGAAAGGTAAAATTTAAGGCCTCGAGGGTGCTCATTGTGAAGCCTAGCAAGAATTGCTTCATCTCACCTATTGTTTGTCCCAAGTAAAACAGCACCAGGACGGTTTCCTTTATACCACTCATGTACGGGGACCTGCCTCCAAGAGGAACTGATATCTTGTTTGACCCGGATAGCAATTTCGGAAAAAGTAAGGCAGCCACCATATGTATAATCTTTATGGCTGCCCTCTCATGGTCCAAACCATCTGCAACCTCATTGCCGTACACATTCATTCTTGTGCGATAGTACCCACTGAAGAAAAAACTTAACTTTGGAACTCAGGCAATTTCAAAGCTGGATACTACTGTCACCATACCAGCTCCATTCAGACAGATGCAGAATAGAGCTTCGGCTATCACTTAATATCCAAATATCTGTATTGACGTTCTCAACAAAGAAAAATGTCAAAGCCTCCTCCATAGCTAAGAGTTCTGCCTGAAAAACCGAGCAGTAGTCAAGATTTAACTTACAGATCCTAATAGCATTCCCCTTTGGATGAAAAATTCACTACCCGGGACCAGTAATAAATAGTTTATAGATAAAATAGTTTTTTAAAAAATGAAAGAATTCAGTGGAGAATAAATAATGCAATATAACTTTTTTGTATTTCTTAGTGTTCTCTCAGAGTATTCGTAGACGTGGCAGGTCCAATTACGAGATCAGGTTTTTAAGAGTAGTTTACTCAGGATCAAAAACATGACACTCTACCTATTGTAATAAAATTAAAAACACATTTTCATTTAGAAAGTAGTTAAATAAATAATCATTCGGACACGATCTCGTAGATACGCCTATCACTCGAAATCAAAAACTTCTATATCCCTTCATTGAATGGGCGTTGTAATGTGGGCATCTGGACTGTGAAACAATCCTCAGTCCCATATCCTGGTTGACTTTGAGAGATGAAATTTTTTTGGCATGGGTGAGAGCTTAGAGCTTGCTCTCTTATTGGTCGGTGGTAGCGTGAACATAGACTCCTATTGGCTGCCCTGGGGGCTGGGAATAGAGGAAGTGGGAGGTGCTTGTCCAATGGGGTAAGTAAAATTTAATATGAGTAAGTTATATATAATAAGGAAAAATGGTAAATGAAATTACTGAGATGCAATAATAAAAATTATTGCGAGAATATAAACAATTAAGGGGAGCTGTAAGAATCGAGATGTATTCTTCTAGGTCTTTTGGTATTTATATTAAGATCGTATGGGATTAAGTTAAGCATATTATCGTTATTTGTATCTGGGAGAGCATTAAAGAAGTTAATTGCAGTTGTTTGAATATGAGATTTAAAGCTGCTGATTTTTAAGGCATTCCGTATGTCTTCATTACGCATATATCTTGTGGCCCTGATAATCATACGTATGTAAGAATCTTGTACAGTATCTAGAATTTTAATATTGGTTTTAGCAGCATATCCCCAGACTGGACAAGCATAAGCGATAATGGGACGCATAACGGCTGTACAGAGAAGCACTTTGTTATCTATACTTAAATGATCTATATCCTTTAGTCATCTACAGTTGTATATATATAACACATTCTCACATATTCTTTTAAGGTGTTGCCAAACTGCACACTAAAACTCCCGATCCGTTGATGACTAAACATCCACGGATCGGGTCCCAATCGAATTCGAAACTCGAATCCGAGATCAAGGCACTGAAATTGGAAAAACATTAACATATTTTTATAAACTGTATAACACTTAGTAACCAAATAATTCATTATCATTTATATTAGTACATAAAAGTCATCTCACCACATTTAATATTTAGATTCCTAATAATTAAGTTATTAGACCGTTCTACTCAGACATATAGATTGGTAACCGCTCTTGTCCAAATTGTCTTATATCTATATTACTCGTATATATTTCTTACCAAAGTTAAAACGCAAATAGCTATTATAAAAGGCACAATTTCATTCAACATATTAAAATGAAATAGTGAATTATTTCAAAATGCTAGTAAAAAGTATAATAGCTATACTTTAAAATTTCGTATTATAAAAAAATATCATTTATCATAAAGCATGACCTTTAAGACATATCACATAATTCCTTTCCACCAAAAAGTCTTGGTAAAAGTAAAACTCACACACGGTCTTCTATATTACTGAAAGGTTTTTCCTTTTATTTCTTTTTACCTCTTATTTTGAGTTTTCTCGTTGAAAGTAATTTAATTGAAACATTTTAGATCTGGAAATCAATTCTGTCTGGGTTTTATTGAATGCATTGAATCTATCAATTTCAAGCAGTACATCTGAACATTTTCTCAATACTGTATAGGAACCTGAATAAGGAGAGCTTAATTTTCTGGTATTGAAGTATTGAAATTTCTTATACGAGACTAAGTCAATAACCTTTAAATCCGTTTCTTGAATTATTTTGTCATATTTTGTATTTTATTTGATAATATTGTTTAGATCTTTCTTTGGCCAATTTTCTTACACTTCTGCATGAAGGTATAACTTATTTTATTTTATTGAAATTTCAAGAGGTAAATTACCATACATTATATAGGTTGGGTTATATAGATAGGCCTTGTGTAAGTAATATGTGTAGTTTGATTACATTGAGTCAATATTTTGTCAAAATATTGGAGTTAGTAACTAGTTAAGAATTAGTTAATCGTTGAAAGAGATTGTTTGTCTTCAGAAATTTTAAAATTTTGTAGAAGTGAAGCAGGTTTACTATAGCTTATAATATTTTTAGATACATGATTTTGAAAAATTTGTTTTAAGCGGTTAATATTTCTTTGTTGTTGAATTTTTTAAAAGAAAGTCCAAAAATACCTGATGCGATGATTAATAGTAATTAATGTGAAAATATTTCTCAAATGATTAAATTATTTAAACCACCCACATTATCCATTGACAAAAGTTCAAAGGATGTTTCAGACAGAGAAAGTGATTACATCAAATCCGTATTTTTTTATATAACATCTTTTTTATCTAACACTTTTCACAGTATTTAATTTATATCGTTTTTAATATTAGTAAAAATTACAATCCAGTAATATTAAGGCATTATTATTCTTAACATAGTAGATATATCTATATTGTAGTTAGCTAATTTTAACATAGTAGCTAGCATAGTAGCATATTATTCATACGTAAACACTTTAAATGAATATTTAAAAAGTCAAACTGTGAACTAAACTAGTCCATTATAATAGGTATGCGGTCTCAAATGAGGTCCAAGAATTTAACAATGAAATTTACTTGATCTGTCAATTATCGGTAATAACTCTTGTTAAATTATTGTATAACTGAGATTTCACGTAGTTTCTTCTGTTTTGAAATTCAGTTGGGGGCTGAGTTCCTTTAAGTCCTTCTTGCATTACTTTAACTGTTATTTCTTCCTTGCATATATCTACTCAGACATGGCTAAGCTAATTTGAATTGAATAACTCCAAAACAGGGTTTTTTTAATTAAGCTGCCAGTAAACTTTTGAAATGATGTTTTTTTACCCATTTTTGACTTTTTAAGCAGGTTTATTTAAAAGCATTCCTATTATCGTATATTGAAGGAAGGAATTTATGATAACAATTCTTCCAGAGTCGTCATATATTTCTTACATTTCTAGGAGAAAATAGTTTGTAATAATATATTTTTGTATTAGTATTGTTTGATTTTATGATCCTTGTGTTGTTTTGAATCCAAAGGAATAAACTGTGCCTCGTTCAAATTTTTACATCTTGAGAATTTCAATTTAATACTTTCTGTTTCATTTTAAGAATTCCTTCTAAATATTCTCTATATGTTTATACAGAATCTGAAAATACAATAATATTAAAGAATGTTAATTTAGAATTTGTCTAACAGCTTTGTGGAATATGATGGGGGGATTATATATTTACATCCAAAAGGGACAAACAAATAAATTGAAAGAACAAAAATTTAACTTAAATACAAATATTTATCGAATTCATTATCCTCTATTTCAATTTGGCAATATCCTAAGCAGAATTCTAAAGGGTAAGAAATTTTCCATCTATTGATTTATTCAAAACTGCATACATTCGATTCATTGGTTCTACATCCAATTTTGTGACAATATTGAATTTTCTATAATTAACACACTATAGAGAGCGAGCATTATCCTCCATTTAAAAGCCAAAGATGCAAAGATTGCTTAATTATTCTTGCTCCTCACAATGTGTATAATTGCTTTTTTTATTACCGTATCAGCTTTATAGAATGTTGTATAAGAACGGCGAGTAATAGGTAATGCTTATGTAAGTATTATTTTACAGGCAATACATTTTACAGCCCCTCGTCAAATTTCTTTTAGCTAAAACATGTTTCGGAATGTTAATAATTACAGTCATATTATAGTGTATACTGTTAAGAATTATTTCTACATTTAAAAAATTTAAGCATCCTCATTGATAATTCTATAGTTATTCATTTTAAGCATTCAAGATTTTTGTTTTTGTTTAATGTTATCTTTTACAATCCCCTTTTCATTCATCCATATTTTGAAATTAATTTCTTCTTTGAAGTACATCTTGTTCTCTAAAATTAACAATTAACTCAAAACTACTAGTGGTTTTATTGAACACATTTAAATATTATAATAGTTCTCATTTTTTGATTTGATATCAAAAATCATCCTTAATACTAAGGTAACTTATTCACTGGTCTCTACTTCTTTACTAATGGTTGATATTTTGAATGTTGCAATCCATACACGTGTGTGTGTGTGTGTGTGTGTGTGTGTGTGTGTGTGTGTGTGTGTGTGTGTGTGTGTGTTGTGTGTGTGTGTGTGTGTGTGTGTGTGTGTGTGTGTGTGTGTGTGTGTGTGTGTGTGTGTGTGTGTGTGTGTGTGTGTGTGTGTGTGTGTGTGTGTGTCCACATTATGTATTTTATAAGCATATTTAAATAAACTGCAATTTACAAATTTGTTATTTATATAAATTAATGAGTAATTTCAAACAAGAATAATATATTTAACATAAAACAGAAATTAATAACGTACCATGAGTTCAGAATTTTATTTCATGTATAGTAGTAAAAAAGCAAACATTATAAGAAATTCAAAAACGTTTATCATCAAATATTGTGTAATAATCCCTAACAAATGAATGCAGTAATATTTTTTTTGTAACAAAGAAACAATGCAACCATAAACTATCTATACATTGATTATGTAAAAGTTTTTTTTTTTTTATACTTTTTATCTTTTTTTTTAAGAATTTATAATCAGCTCAAAATTCAGGAAACCTTTCAAAACTTTTTACACAATACAGCAAATGGAAGCAATTTTGTTACAAATATGTAACTATTCTGGCATATACAGAGGTGTTCATTAACCGTAACGAAAAACCAGTTTTGTGGATAGTATTGCTGATGCAGCATAAAATATTCCCTCTTTCTCATTTTAAATAAAATATCCACGAATTTTACCTCAAAATGGCTCCAAAGTTATATTTATTTCACGAAGTTTCGGTTAAGCCATCACTTCTCTTGCTTCTTCCGGCTTCAATTTGAAGTGCGTCCACTGTGCAGATTTATCGAAATCTTTAAGCCGTGACAGTAAAGCGTTAGATTGCAAATTTTATTTCTTTTTCAAGATCAATGCTGTTAGAGATAGAATGTAAGGATTATGTCTTTTGCACAGAAGAGTTTCAGGACAGTTTTATGGACGTTAAGAGAATTTTAAATGTGTCAAAGTTGTCCATAAAAGTCCATTGTTGTGCACCAAAATGGCTTTAAAATGGAATTATTTTCAACCCGAAAACAAATTTGACATATTTTGCTGCTAATGGACATAAATTACTCTTAAAGTTCTGATTATGCTTGTTATTTTAATTTATTAAAAAGTTTTCTTAAGATATGACACAAATCTGACAATCGATTTTTGTTTTAATTTTTTGAATCAAGAAAAAATAATAACTCAATAATTACAAGAACATATAATGTATATATATATTCTTCAATAAATATCTAAGTCGCTATCAGAGGATCTAAAAGAAGATACATTGTTGTATTAGCTGGTATGAGTAAAAGTAAAATACGTTTTTAAGATAATAAAGTCTTTTCATATTATTTTGATATTTTATATGGGCACTTAAATCACGATTTATAGTTTATTTTGCTTATGTAATCTTTTTTGCCTTATTTTAAATAAATTATTAAATAAAATACAGTCAGACCCCCCCCCCCCCCTATTTAACGAATCCCTATTTATTGAGTTTCACAATAATTTAAAGAATTTTTCTCTTTCCCCGATTAAAATGAAGGCAAAAAACCCCTATTTAATGAATAATAAACCCCGAATTAACGAATTATTTTAGCAATTAAGAAATTTTTTATTAGTTTGTATTTGAAAAAAAATTGAATTTTTTATCACATTTCTTTTTTGTTCGGAACAGAAAAAGTTTTTTTTCTTAAAAACAGAAAATTTCAACGAGAAATGATAAAAACCATTATTAGACTTAACAGGTGCAAATGAGTCTTAAGTGTAACTTATCGTGTGAGTTTTCAATACGACAGGAAATCCCTTTCTTATCTCAACCCACTCTTAATGGATATTTCAAGATTGTATCGATTTTGTTATATTTGATGAAGGGCTGCCTACATGCGCAACTGAAGTCCAGGAAATTGTTAATTCCTCGGAGAGAATGAATATAGTTTCTGATGCAGAAGTTAATAATGAAACTTCTATCAGATGTTACATTTTCTAATGATTTACACTGTTTGGAAACTGTTAAAACATACTGTTACGTTGATCGGGGTTCGAAGATTTTATGCAAAATCAGTCGTAAACAAAAAGGCAATTCTTTAAGTGTGATGAGTATTTATTGTCGTAAATCAGTCCTTAAAAATACAGGATTCAACAACCAAATTCGTAGAATAAATATCAGAAGGATTTCACACCTTCAACAGCACTCAGACACAATTATCAGTGTCTAACATACACGTACGTAAAAGATTAGCCACAAGCACCACTCGTAATATTGAACAGTCGAGCTAATCGCTAGTTCTCACGGTCTGATTTATTGGTTTACTAGTCACTAGTCAAAACCAGACTGACTGTTAGGCGAGTATCGCTCTATTTATAGCCGCGGCCGAAACTTCGAGAAAGATGTGCTTGCGTCAAAGATCGTGAAATTAGTGGATATCTCCACTAAATTCTAGAAGAATCCAGAGAGTCCCGAACTCGTCAAAAATGGTCGCCAACATGATCGCCAAGTCACCAAAATGGTTGCCAAAGTCGCCAAGTTTATCGCCAAAAAAGATGCCAACTTGGCTCTATCACCAAGATTTCGCCAAGTTCCCATTGAATCGCCACTATAACGTAAGGGACGGCGTTGCTTGTGAATATTACAGTTTTAACATAACGTAACAGAGTAATATAAATGCATTACGCATCGAAATATAGATTATTTACACTATTTTACAAAATTCGTAACAATACCTTATGCAGCAGGATGTACATGACGCAGTTATTTCTTCTCTATGTTAAGTTAAAAAAGAACTCTTTCGAGTCAGGAATTAAAAAAGTGTCAAACATCTACCAATCAGTATTTTAAAATTTTCAATAAACTGGTGCTTATTAATTCGCTAATAGTACTTTTAGCAACGGAATATAAAAAATGTGTCATTTTTTTAAATATGGATACTTTTTATTACTGTGTAGTTGCTTATTACAGTGTTTCCAAAAGCTAAGTACAAGAAAATGTGTAATTTCCTGGAACCCAATATTACAAATAACCCCAAATTAACGAATAAAATTTTCGGTCCTGATGAATTCTTTAAATCGCAGTCAGACCGTATTAGAAAAATACTTACCAAAATAAAATAATACAAGACTTGTTACTTGACAGATACTGAAAATTAATCATTTGAAACTATTTCGAATCAGTCATGCACTTTTACGAGTGCAACGTGCGTTAAATTTTTCATTATTAAGGTATCCGACTGCCCTAACATTGTACATTTTGCAAAAAATTGACAATTTTTTATGATTTTTTTATATGCCATCTTATTAGCTTTATAAAAATACCAAGTTTATTAATTTCCGTTTAATAGAACAAAAACTACAAGTGTTTTAGTAAAAGCAGAGGCCATTACTTTAAGCAAGATGTCATACTTTAAAACGCGTTTTACTCGAAATGTGTTTTTTTAAATGCTCAAACGGGGTCAGCGATTGCTAAAAATGATTTGAAAATAATTAACTGAAATATTTTATATATGTTCTGTATAATAGTAAAAATGTTTTAATCTTCAGATTTATCAATCACAGCTTTATTACAAAATTTATAGTCCCTTATGTGAATATAATCACTGTTTTTTTAAGCAATTTCATATAACTAAGATAAAGTGCTCTAGTTTTTGTAAAAATTAAAATATATCTTATCCTGAGGAGCATTTTAAAAATGAATAGCATAGCAACACATTAGAGTTGAAAAATTGAAAAAAATTTCATAAACTTTTGGTACAGATGAGCCATGTTTATGTTATTTTTTGTAAATCTTTATCCATTTCTTCCGCACTTTAGTAATAATAATTTCTTTTTCTCTTCTTTATTTTAGCATATTTTTCCTAAAATATACTGAACAAATCTAAAAACAACAAAAAAATCCTCATATTTTCATTTTTTTTTTAAAAAATTGTTGCAGTAGTCAGATACCTTAATTCTATTAGAAAAACTAATATTACAAATGTGCGTAGGAAAGATTTTTTTTATCCGAGATTTTATCTTTACTTTTTACCAGAAGCAACTAAAATTAGCTGATCATATTCCAGAAAACTCTTCATATTTTCTTATTCATCTAGTTTAAACAAATATTTATCATTAACTTTAAGAAAGTAAATTTATGTTTAAATTTTTACATATAAATCTCCGAAGATAAAATGAAGTTAAATACATACTTTCTTTAAAAGTAACTAATTTTAAGAAAATCAATTAGTAAATGTGTAAAGTATTTTAATATTGGCTGATTTATTATCAATGAATCAATGTTTCGGTGTTCATAAGTTTTTTGTTCAAGAAGATAACACATCATTACTTCTAAGAATAGATATTATTTTACAATGCACATTTGTCTTCTTTATGGGTTGATAATGCTTATAAGCCGCACTTGTCTTTATAGCTTCATAAAATGGTACCTTTGCGATTAAATAAATCGTTACCTTTAATAGGCAATGTCTTACATTTCCTTTATGCTCATTCGCTAAATGCAATCATAACTTATCCCCATTTCAGTAAATCTCCATAAAGAAAAATGTTATATATTCTTACTTGAACGTTAATATTTTTATTTGAATATCTCTTATACTTAAAATATTAATATGAATAACAATTTTTATAATAGTGGTGTTTTCTAAATTACCACCACATTTCATCTAAACAATAGGTATAACAATTTTACAATTTATGTACAGCATTAGGATAAAATATTTTTGTGTTATTTTATCCTAGAAATGTTAAGATATATATCTTTGAAAACCCTTTCTGAATAAAATGGATTTTAGGTTAAGAACATGCCTGTGATAATTTATAAAAGTTTTTCCAAATGTATATCATGATATTTCTCATTTTGTTATGAGATATTTTAAAAATGATTACTCTTGATGGATGTATTCACTATTTGTTAAAATGCTTTTCTAAATCAATTATAGAAATTTAAAACATTTTTGTTTTTATATGCAACTGTGTATTTTTTTTTCGTGAATACGTCTCACCGATAAGAAAATTTATATAAATATAATTTTATAATGTTTATATTTTAGAACAATATAAAAATATCAAAAAGGCACATTAATTTATAAATTTAAAACATCTTTCAGTACTTTACAGAGTTATACAATTTTAACGATTTCATAAATTCAGTAATTTACTAAAATTTATTTATCAATACAGTTTTTCTAAAATATCTTAACATTTTTCATAGACTATTTCATTTTTCCCCTTTTTAAACAAATATATATCATTTACCTAAAATTCAATAATAGTGTTTAGTTTTGAAACCTGATTATAACTCGTTTTTGCATAGTTTAGTCAATAATACACTGGTTATCATAAAATAAGGAAAACACAAAAATGACAATAATTTAAAAAGTTATGCGTAGAGTTTAATGAAACTTATACACATTTACAACACGTAGGAAGGTATAAAATAGCATACACTCATGGACAAAAAAATTAGCGCACCAAGAAGGAATCGTCAAAATGAAACGAAATTTTACATACGGAATGACTACCTTGATATAAGTAAATGATTAGAAAATCAAAGAAAGAGGATCATTTATTTCAGAGAAAAAGGCAAAAGATGGAGGATTTAATACCCTGTTGAACTCCCTCTAGCGCGAATGCACGATGCGATACAATTCGGCATTGAGGCATACAAGTTCTGTATAATATCTGAAGACATTTCGTTCAATATTTGCTGTAATCTTCCCTCTATTTCGTTCAAACTCGTGGGATGCCCAACTCGCCGTCCAAATGATCCCAAATATGCTCGATTAGAGACAAATCTGGGGATCGGGCAGGTCAAGAAAGGGTAGTAACAGTGAGGAGACAGTCTTGTGACACCCTTGCCGTGTGAGGCTGAGCATTGTCTTGTTCAAAAATCTCTCCTGGGAGCCGTTCCATGAAAGGCAACACATGTGTTTGCAGGATGTCATGGACATACCGCTGAGCAGTCATGGTGCCACAGATCAATACTAGGGGTGACCTGTATTGTAGACAATGGCACCCCGTACCATCATACCAGCTGTGGGAGCGGCGTGTCGCTGTAAAGCAAAGGCAGGATTGTGGCGTTTACCACGGGGTCTCCACACACGAACACGATTGTCATCACTGCTGAGATTGAATCTGGATTCGTCGCTAAAGACGACTTGGTTCCATTCCGCTGCAGTCCAGTTTCCTCGTGAGTGGCACCACTCCAAACGGAGGCGTCGATGGGTGGGTGTCAAGGGCAGCACACGTAATGGGCGCCACGATCCCAAATGTCCTTTAGCCAGGCGCCTTCGTATGGCTCGAGAAGACACTGGGGCCCCTAGTGAAGGTGCTGCCTGTGCCTGGATGGCGGCCGATGAAGCAGTTGACTGTACACGTGCATTTCTTACGATGTGGCGGTCTTCTCGACGACTGGTCTGTCGAGGGCGTTCTGAGCCTCGTCTTTCTGTAAATGACATCTCTCGGATCCACTGGTCCCAACACCTCCTCACAACACAATCAGAGCGGCCTGATTGACGAGCTACTCACCCAGCTGACCACCCAGCTTCCATCAGGCCGATGATTCTCCCCCTCTTAAACTGCGACAGCTGCTCATATTTTCTTCGAAAATGGCGTAATGACATGTCTACCTCAGCGGTCCTTTGTAATTTATTCAGCACACTTAAATAAGCTTTGGTTACCTGTTTTCTACTCCATGGATAACGACGTTAAACGCCGTCTATCGGCTATTCGTAATGCACAATCACGCTGCATTTCTAATCATTTGCATATCTTTCCGACATGTACCTTCATGCCAAGTTTCTTTATGACCCCGCAATTATTTCTTCGTGTGCTAATTTTTTTGTCCATGAGTATAAAAATAAATCATCAGACAATTATGGTGCAACAGAAATTAGCATATGAATACAATTAACAAATTGGATGTGTCAGTTTGGTATACAAAAAGTACCTTTCATATGGGGTATGAACCCCCGAGAAGTAATACAACACACGTAGCGATGTGCGATTCTCTCAATTATGTGGTCTTTTAATTTTGTAAGAAGTACGAGACATTGCTCTTCCAAAGTAGTTGAAAGAGTGGCTAGGGTCCCAGAAGGAGAATTGGGAGCAGCTACACGTCGTCCTAGAGCGTTCTAAGCAGGCTCGATAAGAATAAGGTCTGGTGATCGAGTTGGCCACTGCATGCGCTGAATTCTTTCCTGCTCAAGATAAGCATCCACAATGCGATGTCTGAATGGTTTTGCATTATCATCCTGTTGCCCGAAAGCATCACCTATTACTCCGGCATAAAGGTGCTCATAAACATCCAAGGTGTCATCTCTATAGGTGAGAGCATTAACATTTCCACAGGAAAAGACATGGAGGTCTCTACGTCCACCCAAAGAGATACCACCCCAAAAACAGACACAGCTTGATCCGTATGCATCTCTTTCACGGATGTGTAATGGATGAAAATGAGTTCCAGGTTCTCTCTAAATGAAAATATGCCTACTATCGTTTTAGAGATTAAGCCTGGACATCCGTAAGGATAATAGCCTTCCATTGATCCTGCATCCAGTGAACATGAGACGTGCCCACTGCAAACGTTCCTGCCTATGGCATGACGTGAGTGGAACGCAAATGGTTGGTCACCTAGTCTAAAAACCACGTTCACGAAGCCTTCGACGCACGGTTTGTGATTCATCTATACGCAACCTCCTACTAAAAATTCTCTTGGGTATTCTTTGGGGGGCAACAAAATGTACCAATATTCTCCTAAGAAGGAAACGAGATATGTAAATTAAGGTTATTATATATAATTCTTCGCGAGTTAAGAAAGTTAGTGAGTTAGAAGTGAAGAAAATAGATAACAGAAGGTTAGAAGTTTAATTAACTAGAGGTGACAAGATAGATACACAGTGAAGATTACCGTAAGCGGTTGAAAAAGGCCTTGTTAAAGTTTATAGTCAGGAAGCGTTATTGAGAAAATTGAATTGGTTAGAAGACTGCCTAAGTTCGGGTACTGTCACCTTCATATTAAGTTCATATTTAAAGTATTAAAGTCGTTAAGCAGACATTCAGTATATATCTACCGTGTAAAGTAATATTAAGGAAGAACCATTATTATAAAGGGATTATTAAATGTATTCTCCCCAAAGGCGACTCTCGTCCCTTCTCTCTGTTGTATGACTGGATCATCCTATTTATAGTGTTAAACTGATTTGTGTTTGAGTCGATTAAATTGATAAATAAAATAATTGGAAATTATATCATGTCAAATCATCCTTCACTTCCTTCCCCACCTTTAGCTGGGTCACAGGGTAGAACGGAAGTAGGTTCGTTTCAGGTTGACCCTGATACCTACCTTCCGGTGCTTGCAGTGAGGGAGGATCTGAGCTCATCCTTTGGGAGCATAATTGAAAATATCGGTCATCGGCAATCGTGGTAGCGCGTGGCCGTCCTTGGCTGAGCCTCCTGAGTGCCAAATCCATGGTTAGAAATTGTTGCCAAAGTCTGTGAATCGCTGAAGGACTCACATACACTAGCCACTTATATCTGACTTTGTTCTGCCTCTAGTATCCCAATAGTTCGCCATAGCTGTTCTTCAGTCAAATGGTGACTGGAGGTCATTGTTACAATTTAACTATACCATATTTCTAATTTCAGACACCCAACGCCCTCGCGTTGCTCTGAGACATCCATTTTTACGCTCCTCGCGAATGACGTATTCTGACTGCATTTCCACTATTTTGAGTGCTCCTTTTACTTACAAACATATTCAAATTTCATTGAGATTGCCTCAGTTTTGGGCGAGTTATCGCTATTTTTGTTATTTTTCCTTAATTTATTATATAACTAGTGTATTTCAAATCTAAAATTACATTTTATTTCATAGCATTCGTTTAATAAATTAGACAATAGACTAACCGGCATTACACAAGGGAATTTTTATATTCATATTATTTATCTCAAGATGGCTTTCCTAGCTAGAAACTATTATTTTAAATCATTCACAACCAAATATATACTAAATGCACTTTTTAGCTGTGGTGCATTTCAATAATTAAAATTCCATTTCAGTTTTCAGTTGCTTCTTAACAATTTTAAGGAAATTCGATGTTTCAATTACAATCAGGGATTTAATTCTATTCGAAGATTCAGTAATTTAGTAAACTATACGTTATTATTTACTGCAACTACTATAGAATTATTGTGAATTTATTCTTTTGTGTAAAATAATTTTAAAATTTGAATTATCTGTATTAGAGTATGCTAATTATTACTCTACATCTAATAAATAAATTCCCTCTATTTATTGCATTTTAGTTCTATTCTGAGACTTAGACTAAAACAATTTTGTCATTAGCCCTCGAAATAAAAGCAAAATCAACACTCCTTAATACTAATTTATTAAGGCTAATGTTTCTCCTCTCCATTTAGGATAAATAAAATAAATGAAGATTCATTACTGCAGTGGCTAATCAGCATTCAATGCTATATCGACTTTGTCTTAAAATGACTTTTATTGAAATGTGTTTTTTCTGTCACAAAATCTCAAATATTAAAGTTTCAGAAAATAATTAAAATATTTAGTTATCCTTAAATGGTTTAAATAGACTTTTAAAACTTTTTCCTGATTTAAAGTCATGCTGTAGCGCTGTTAGTTCTTTTAAATGTGTATAATAAAGTAAAAACAACATTATAATCTCAATAGTTGATTATATTGAATTTACAAAGCAAACTATGAGGGAGAGAAAAGTATTTAAATAAGAAAAAATTATTTTTCTTCTGTTTCATTCTAAAGTTAAAAATATATGTTTAAATGCAATGCAGGGTCAGTACAAATATTGAACTCTATTTTAAAAAATTATAAAATCGAACTACTACACATATTAATTACAATAAATGATAAGCAGCGAATGTACAAATGACACAAGTTTTTCTGTTAATGTTCGATGTGTGACAGACAGAATAATAATCCAATTAAGATAAATTTGAGCAAGACTTAGAATACTGAGGTGAGACAAGATAGAGTGCGGATAATATATACGATGGTTTAAATATATTTCTACGATACAAGCTCGTTTTTACCTCGGACGTGCGCTAATAACTTATGTCTAACTTCTACTTAAAATATGAGCACAGTACCTGAACTCTAGCAATTTTATCCAGACGAGGCCTTGAACACCAATAGCTGACTTGGAGCACTTTTATGATTTCCAACTTCACACGTCCTACAATGCTTACGCACACACTGATTTCTCAGCTTCATTAATTTACTTCACATCCGAGCTATCCTCACTTCAGCAACTTCACCTTACCACTAATTTCAAACCAAGAATGCAGAATATATACAGTCCTTAATTTGCATAATCACGTTTTCCTATCTAGGTGAAAGTTGCCAGAATGCATGCCCTAAAGGAATCCCCAAGGAGTTAGTGGAAAGAACCGTATAGATCACAAACTTACTCTTTGGTAATCTACGGTCTAAATTACCGTAATTCCGTTCTCAGCCATTGACTAGTTTGTTAATTCAATCCAACTGGTTGAACTGCCAATTAACAATTCATCATTCAATCTTCGAGCAACTCTCGACTAGCTCTCAGCTATTTTCCGATAATCACTAACTACTAACTCTTAACCACTAACACCCCGTACCTAAAAGTTAATGATGCTTAACATCCTTCATTTACAAACTATGGCTCTTCGAGAAAGTCAATTACACAATACGGCAGAAACAGTTTTCTGGTATAGTAAGAGGCCTGCGATAGACCTGCTTGTGCTACCCGTTGTCCTGCATAAAAGGATATCACAAGCTGTTAATAACGTTGACAGCATCATACTGATTAGAGTGCAGAAGGATCTAGTATCACATGGATGTATGCTACGTAATCAAGATTTTTCATGTAAATCAAATTTAAATTAGTTTTTAATTCTTTGAAATGTTCTTCTTTGATATATTCACCTGAAGGGAATTGTGAATAACCCTTTATTTTCTTATTCCCAATTAATTTCAAATTAAATATTTTTAAATGAATTCATGCACATTTTGTTCTTGCAAACTTTCGATATTTCCTAATTTAGTTTGAAATTTATTCGTTCTCACTTCTACTAATGGTTTTTTAAATTGGTTTGAATTCTTACCAAAATTATTTCATTTATTTGCAATACGAAACTTACTGCTCATTTCCCGATACCATGAAATTTTTCTTTTCTTTTCGCGTAACAAGCTTTTCTCCTAGTACACTAATTACTTTAATTACAGGCCATTAAAATGTAACGTAGTATCAATACTTTAACGTGCTGTAACTACTTCCCTTCTCTTCTTTGAAATTTAATGCAATTATTCTGACCTTTGAAACTTGGCTTATATGCATTGAAAGTCAATGAAAAGCAATGAAAGACCTAATCCTAATTTAATCTTAATTGAAGCAATGAAAGACTGTTTCAAAAGTGTAGGATCTTAACAACAAATTTTAAAAACTAGAGCATTTTACAGATAAAACTTGTGAGAGCATATTTTAATTAAATCCTGAGCACTAATTTCATACTTTATTTGTTCATAATTAAAATAAAACTCAAGTAATTTAATTCTCAGAATCATTCTTCATTGAGATATATTTTTAACAGCGCAAGTACTTAGGGACTAGTTTAAACTGATGTGAAAAGAATGAAATAAATTCTCAAAAATTACATGAAAATATAAGTATTACGTAAGTTATTTAACGCGATGGTTTAAAAATTTTATATGATTAAAAATGTAATATTTTTCTTTTGAAAAATACCTTTCTTTAAAATTTTAAAATAAAATCAACCTAATCTAGAAATACAATTCCTGATGATATCATAATTACGAGGGAAAGTCAAAAAAGTAAAAGGACTTTTGCAATTTTTCTTTTCAAGGTTTGGCAACAGCACTAGTATTCAGCACTGAATGAGAGATATAGTCGACAACACTTTAATACAACGTGTCCCTCATCTTCCCTTGTTTTCGTTAGAGAGTAGCAAACCGTTCAACATCGGAACTCCATTGTAGATCTCAACCAATGAGGAAAGGAGGGCAATGATTTGCTATTTGTTTGGGGAAGTGATACCTGCACTGGACACTGGCTATTCCTTTCTATCCCAAAACCCTCAAAGACGACGAACTTCAGTGGTTGACATCGATGAATTTCCCGATCTTTCATCGCCCCCCATAAAGAAGTTCTTCCCTGTAAAAACTGATCTATCCATTCGTACAGAGACGTTTTAAGACTCTTTGAGGCCCTGGGCCTAAAGAAATTTTACGAATTTTTGAAGCACTGGTCCCCTATGCAAGGGTAAGCCCTACCTGAGATGTTTATAAGTAGAGAGTATATAGCATGTACATTGTCAAATACTCGTTCAGACGGTAATTTGAAATAAATTAATGTGCACGGCTCAACCGATGGCCGTATCTGGACTAAATGAGTTAAATGATTGCTTATGGTGTTAAGTCTAGGTCTAGACATGGACAACGGTCATCACATGATAATACAGTCTTACCACTTTTGCCAGGTGACATGCAGTTTGAAATTCCATGTTTTTCGGAGAATATGCATGGGAAAAATAATTGACCATTAAAATTAACCGGATCATGATCTTACTAAGACAGAGTCGAGAACGAAACGAGGCCCCCACGGTGGGTGAGGCCCTGGAACCGAGTTCAGCTGGCCCATGCCTTAAGACGCCCCTGCATTCGTAGATCTTGCTTCACGATCAACAGATGTCATCATACTGCGCCTGCATGCGACGAATCATTTCCGTAGGTTTCATACCTAATAAAATTCAAATCACTGTCCTCCTTTCCTCCTTGGTGCAGATCGAGAATGGAGCTTTAATGTTAAACGGCCTGCTGCATTCCAACGATTGCAAGGAAAGACTAGTGACACGTTGTACAAAAGTGTTGCCTACTACCCCTCATTCAGCGGTGGATTCTAAGGCTGTTGCCAAATCTTGGAAAGAAAAATTACAAAAGCCCTTTTGCTTTTTGACTTACCCTCATATTTCTTATTTACGAAATAAAAAAATACAAATATCTTTTTTAAAAAAAAAATGGCTGCCTAATGTCGATCTGCATCAAGGAGGAAAGGAGGGCATTGGTTCACTTTTTGTTTGCGAAAGTTTCAAAACCTACAGAAATTATTTGTCGCAGACAACCACATTGTGATGAAAGCTGTTTATCATGATGCAAGATCTGGGAATGTATGATCTCTTTAAACAGGGGAGAACTTATTTATGTGACGACGAAAGATCAGGCAGACCATCAACTTCAACCACTGAGGGTACATTAATGGAAGGAATATCTATTATACAACACAGGTTTCACACCTTCCATAAACAAAAAGCAAATCACTGCCCTCCTTTCCTCCCTGTTACAGATCGACAATAGAATCGCCATATAAAGTGGTCTGCTACACTCCCACGACTACGAGGGAAAATGATTGACACGTTGTATAGAAATGTTGCCGAGTATACCCCTCATTCAGCGGTGGATACTAGCACTGTTGTCAAACCTTGGAAAGTGAAATTGCAAAAGTCCCTTTACTTTTTGACTTACCCTCGATAATGAATTTCTAAATAATTATCAATTACGAGGTGATCGTTACAGTAACATGCATTTAGAACTAATCCTTATTTTATTATAAAATTAATTGCATTTCGTGGTATAGTAAATTATCCTGTGGTTTAACTTCGAATTATTGATAAAGCTTAATTTAGTTCCATTATTTGATTAAGCGAAGAAAAACAAATAAAATGTTTCAATACACACTCCAAAATTCGCATATTTTTTTAATTAAATGGTATTGTAGTTAGATCCAAGTTAAGTTGCTTAATTAATAATCGTAAATGAGAGGAGACACCGGAGAAGAAAATAATAATTTAGAAAAATAAAATGCTTAATAAAACCTTAGATAACCCAATACAAGATCGCAAACCGAAGTTATTTTGATGTAGAAGGTTTCATAAAATCTTACAAAGTAGTCACACACACAAGGATTTTTTTTTTCTCCAGCAAAACTTCCTCGTAGAATGCTAATAATTTTTTTTGTTCCTTGTTTTGTTGAAAAAATATGCTTTTCGTTGGAGTTTTCTAAAATTTGTAATCCTTTTTAAATTAAAATGAAGAAGTCTGTCAAATAACCAACATTCATTCGATCTTCTGATTGAACTGGGTCTGAAGGCTCAAGTTCTTCAACGTCTTACTCTTGCTGATGCATTTCTATGAGCTCATTCATTGTCATCTCCTGATTGCGGGAATCCAGCAGTTCTTGAACTTCATCACTATCCACTTGTAAGTATATTTGTCTGACAAGATCGACAAATTCTTCACCAATCATATCACCAATTTCATCGGACTCTAGCTCTGATTCCACCCGAGTTTCAGAGTTGGACAAAAAAAAAGAATAAACAAGATTTGAAAATCGCATAAATCGAGGTATTACTGTACACTACTTTTTATCTATTTATTTATTTTGTAATAAAAATGAATTGTTTTTATTTCAGAAATATGTATTATGGATCTTATAATTACTTTTTACACGGTTTTGGGGGAAAATATTTAGATATTTTCATCTTGCACGATTTCATAAAATTATGGAACATATCACCAAATTTATCACATGTCGCCTGTATTTTTTCCACTATTTTCTTTTCTTTTTTTTTTTGCATGGTTTTCTTAAGAACCTATCTACCATGTAAAAAAAAGAGTTGGGTTTATTTAACTTCTACAATTTTAATACAATTCAACGCAGTATTTTTTCCCGAAATATTTGGAAGTTCAAGTTATTATTTTTTTAATTTTAGTTCTTTTTATCGATTTTGTTGAAATCCTCAAATAAAAAATATTTTTATAAAGATTATTTTGCCATACGGTAGAGCTTGAAATAAATCTTCAGCAAAATAAAATCTAAATTTTAAATCCGTCGCCTTGGAAGAACAAAATAAATAGAATGCCTGAAAAATAACGAATCCACAGCACTCAGTCAAAATAAAAGAATACAACAAAAATAAAAATCAGGTGAAGGAGGAAGGAAAAACCCCTATTTAAAAAACTTATGACAGGACATATAGCTCCAGAGGATTTGTGCACTTTTACCAATTTCTTTCAGCCTCATACGTGGGTGTGATAACTTGAATCTACTGGGATAAGAAAAACTCTGATTTTTTTAATAGAATAAAGATATTTAAAATGCAATCGTAACAGCACAAGTATCTTTTAATAGTCATCCTTTCTACGGCTAGTATATCCAAGGTTGTTAAAAACTATAGATCATTCTGGAATTGAAGCAAATTTCTTGCTTTTTTTAATCCAAAATATATATTTAATCTCTTATATATATACTTGTGTGTGTGTGTGTGTGTGGTGTGTGGTGTGTGTTGGTGTGTGTGTGTGTGGTGTGTGGTGTGTGTGTGTGTGTGTGTGTGTGGTGTGTGTGTGTGTGTGGTGTGTGTGTGGTGTGTGTGTGTGTGTTGTGTGTGTGTGTGTGTGTGTGTGGTGTGTGGTGTGTGTGTGTGTGTGTGTGTGTGTGTGTGTGTGTGTGTGTGTTTGTGTGTGTTTGTGTGTTGTGTGTGTGTGTGTGTGTGTGTGTAAAGTTTTCCGTGCGGCTGTAATAAACTAATTGTATACTATCCAACAACCATCGTTCAAGATAACTCGCCAACCACGATTTCGCATGAGTCGTACGTGCTGAGTTGGCAACCATGTGCTTCGTTTCATATAATGTCGCCAATACGATTGCGATAGTACATTATTTCAAGCTCTTTGAGAAAAATATCGGAACAATTGCCTGGACTGGAATAGTTGCGTGAGGAGAAAGGCGTTGTCTCGTACGAAGACTTATTAACAATCAACGGCAAAGAAGACTCAACTTTCCAAGGAAGCTGCAGGTTTATCAAAATCTGAGTACTTTATCAATGAAGTGTTGGACGATCCAGTTTCAGTGATAAATTTAACAGAAGAGGAATGATAGGAACTAATTTTGCGAATAAAAGAACACATAAATAGAACTACATAATGCATGCAAATTACGATTTTACAATTTGAAGGATGAGTATGCACAGTTGTATAATTTGTACGACGGAGTTTGGTCCCCGTTAGACGGACTCAGAATAAACCTCCCTCCCCCTCGTTAATAATTAAAATAAATTATATCGCCTTAGGAAATAATTAAAATAAAGTATATTAATAAATTATATCGCACATGATTTATTAAAATGATATTAAATTAATTATTTAGGAAGTGGTATAGATATTTATTATTTAAGACTCTGTTTCCTTCTTAAAAGCTCCAATAAAATGTTTAAAATCAATAAAACAAAGAGTAATTAAGGAATTTTTTTGCTAAAGAGTTTTTTCGTACATAGAACCAAATAGCGTTTTTTCTCCTATATAATTACAAAAAACGCTGTTGCTACAAAATAAAGCACCTTAACTTATTTATGAATATGAACATTTTTCTTCTTGCCTCTTTTTCAGTCTGTCAAAAACATCTGGGACTTCATCATTGTCATTTACACTGAGAATTTATTCGCAAGGTAAGTGAAAAGCTAACTATGCATATTAATTGTACTTGAGGGAATAATTTAGCTATAATGTATATACATTTAACCTCCTTAAGTGTTTTGTTAGATATGTTTAATGTAATTATGAATGTATTAATATTTCAACAATCCAAAGAAGTACATTAGTACGGACAATTTATTTCTACGTTATCTGAAGTTTTAAACTATCTCTATAATTATAACGTTTTGGTTCTAAACCGTCATTTAACTAAGAAGGTGAAACATCAGTTTTTAAACTTATCTGCTATACGAAATTACGTTCTTTTTGCGTTTATGTAGTGGGTTTGTATAAAGAATTTTAGTTTTAACGAATTTTATTTTTAACTTTTCCTTCGTTTCGAAGCTTGATCAAATTTATTTTTTATTACTCATTCCATTTATTTTCGTAAAACTGGCAGTAGCAGGAAAATCTCAACTTGAAATAAACTGGCTTTTAAAAATAATAATATAATTTTGTTTGGTTCAATAATTTTCTTTAACTTTTTGAACTATTTGTTCTTTAAAAAACAGCATTATAAATTTCTGAGAAAATTTAAAATGTAATAAATTTAATATGAAATACTTAATCATTATTTGCCTATTAAAGTAGTTAAAGATTTGAAGTTAGGTGAGTATAAACGTATGCAAAAAAAAATATATGAGAATCTAAAATTTCAGAAAACTTTTTTCCTGATACACTATTTAACAAAAGAATAAATTACTTTTCTTTTCAAATTCGAAAATAAATGTACTTCAGTGAATATATGCATTTTGTTAAACTTATATAATGCTGTGGGAGATAATAATAATGAACACAAAAAGCATAAGAAGACAAAAATAATTAAAAATATTACTGTTGTATATCAGATAGTATATTATTATACTTTTAGATCTAACATTAGTATTTAAAAAAAGAAATGATTTTTCATTCATAAAAATTTTTAACGAAAAGTGTGAACTGAAACAGAATCAGAATCAATGAATATAGATATAAATTAGATGTATCGCCGAATGCATTATCAATTCTGAAAATTCGTATTTTTTCTGTAACATTAAGTACTACATTCGATACAAATATAAATTTTAAAAAATCAAATACTAACGGGAAAAAAGTTGATTTTAAATAACAAATAAAACAAAAGATGACATTTGCAATTTAGGAAAAAGTAAAATATATATGAAAAATGATCGTAATTACTTTCTTATTCAGTTAAATGTGTTTTAAATAATACTAGCCATTTTTTTGTCGACTGTATTCAATAGGAATACTTTTCCGTATCGGTTTTTTAAATCATTTTTACTTTAAATTCTCAATACAATCGTCTGCGATATTTTTTCTTAATTTTTGACCTTTTTAAATGCTTAGGAAATCTGTTCTTAACCACTTTCGGCATTTTTTTACTTTGTTCAATGAATAACTTTTGATAATATTTATCCTTTTTGATAATATTTATTTTTCAAAGCATTTTGTTATTTACCATTAACATCTTAATTACGTTTTTCCCTTCATTCTTTGATTTTTTTCTATTGATAATTTGTAGTGCAAAAGTAGTTTTTAAAGAAAAAGAAATGAACTTACACTTTTTAAATAATTAAAAATTCAAAAAATCAAAATCTGGTAACGGCATTTTTGTATTTAGATATTTATTAAGTTACCATGAAATCGTTATTTTTTTAGGGTAACATTACCAAAAACAATGATAAAACTGATTATTTTCAGATTGATTTTTTTGTTTCTAAGTAAAATATAGAATTATAATAAATAGTCGGACCCCTATTTCATGAAATTCGCAATTTAGCAAATTTTTTTCTTTTCCCTATTAAAATGAAGGCAGAAACCCCTATTTAACGAATAATAAACTTTAAATTAATAAATTACTTCAACAACTGAAATTATTTTTTGTTATCTGTTTGCGTTAGAAAAATTGGATTTTTTTTTTCAAATGACATCCTTTTTTTCTGGAACAGAAAAAAAAACATTTTTCGACGGCCAAGGGTGCAGAGCGTTATTAACAAATGTAGATGAGTCAAGGGTGTAACATATCATGTGAGTTTTAAATAAGACAAGAAATCCCTCTCTCATCTCATAATTAACCCCTTAAGTGCCGATTAAGAGTTACGCGATTCGTTTTTTTTTTTTTTTTTTTCGATTCTCCCCAATGCCATCGTTTTCCACGTAGGCATGCGTGTTTTTTTTTTTTTTTTTTTTTTTTTTTTTTTTTTTTTTGTGTTGTATTGGCAGGGTGGGGGCGGATGAAAAAAAAAAAAAAAAAAAAAAAAAAAAAAAAAAAAAAAAAAAAAAAAAAAAAAAAAAATGAATAGGAATAAATAAGTAAAACCTTCTCTGAAACACACATCGCAAACACTGTCAAGGTCCTTTTACTCCATTTCAAAGCCTTCGGAATAAGTAGTATAATAGTAGTGCACAGAGAAAATCAGAAAGACGTATATATACGTCCAAGGCAACTAATGCTTTGGATGAGAGAGTTTTATATACGCCGGTGAAACTTAAGAGGTTAAAGTCGTGTTGTAGTTTTAGCGTCAAATCGTAGTATCGAATTCAATACCTTGTTATTGTATGGAACGGGGCGAGATGAAAATCATGATTGAATATTGAGTCGCAAATATTGAAAGTTTGAGAAGCACTGGTGTAGTTATTTATTGTAGAATTTCCAAAAGGTAAATGCAAAAAATTTTGTTTGGACCCGGATTTAACGAACAAAATGTTCGGTCCGAATGAATTCGTTAAATCTGGGTCTGATTGTTTATTAATTCAAAATATAACATTTTATATATTACAAAATGATTAAATGCTATTTAAGTAATATTAGGTGTGCCCTGAAAATTTGTGAAGATTTTATACAAAAGTAACATACCTTAATGCAACTGTTTTTAGAACTAATAATATTTATTAATTTATACAAATCCCTTAATTCAGCGTTTCTCAAACTGTGGGACGTGTCCCCCTAGAGGGGCGTGATAATTCCGCAAGGGGGAAGCGGGCATATTAAAAAGCCCAAAACAAAAGATTATTGAAAAAAATTATTAATTTACGAAAGTAAACAAACCAAATACATCCTCACATAGTAAGAAATAAATACATTTATAAATATATCAGAACTGCCCAACGTATTTTATAATTAATTTAGCAATACTAAGTTAAGAACAAGTTAAGTAGTTACCATTGACCCCATGGGCTTGTCATATATAAATTATATACACAAATTAACAGTTATCTTGATAATTTTACGGTTTCTAATTAATTCATTTTCTGCCGAATAAAAGTTACGCAATTCGTTCACGTAGTCATGCGTATGTGATGTATTGGGAAGGGGGGGTGGAGGTGGATAAAAGGAATATATAAACAAATACTCTGAAATAAGTAAATCCTTCGCAAACGCTGTCAAGGTCTTTTTATTCCATTCCAAAACCTTCGGAATAATTTTATGAATAGCAGTGCACAGAAAAGATTGTACTTCGAAAAGACGTATATATATGTCCGCGGAAATTAATGCTTTGGCTGAGCGAGACGCTTATATACGTCGGTGGAACTTAAGAGATTAAAATCGTATTGTAGCTTTAACGTTATAGTATAGTATTATTAAATTCAATTCGCTGTTATTGTGTGTAAGGATGAAAATTATGGTTGAATACTGGGTTGCAAATATTGGAAGTTTGAGAAGCAGTGACTTAATTCTATTTTTGTAAAATGAAGTATCTTATCTAAAAATTAAGTAGAAAAACTTACATATAAGAATTAATCTAGGCCGCGGTGGCTTACAATTGTTTATAAAAACTTCTGTAACGTAATCATAGGATTTTAATATAATTTAAAACATAGTCTATTTAGAACACTTTTGCATATTACATCAAAAATGTCGGCATGAATGATAAAATAACATTTTAGAAATTAATTCAGCAAATTAATTAACAAGTTAATGTCATATATTTGTTCATTTACTATTATTTGTCGTTTTTATTTTCTTTTTTCTTAATTTTCATAAAATTTTAGCTGTATCAAAACAATATATGAAATTCATAAAATAATGTATACAATTTTAGAGAAGAGAAGAGAGAACAAAGCTTCTAATAAGAAAAGTGTAACTATTTAATAACGTTATAAAAAATTTTTATATGTATACCAAATAATATATTTATTTACATTAATCCTGGAAGTAAAAATGAGTTTAAGTTTTATCAATTAAAATTCCAAAATTTTACATTTTTTCAATATTACATTCAAATTGTTCAGTGAAAACCATTTATATGTTTATTTAACATGTTAATAACATAAGAATTTTTAAATAATAAAATAAAATATTATTTTTAACTGTATTACTCGTAAATTAACATTGGTTATTTTGAATTATGAATAACTTTTTAAATAATAAATATGAGTATGAAATAAGGATTTGGTGCAAGAATAATGAAAAATAAAAACATTTATTTACCAACCAACCAAAATACAGATATTCCATTTAGGAATAATAAACGTAGACGCATACGGGGCTCACTT
The DNA here is from genome assembly GCA_019973975.1 of Trichonephila clavata. Taxonomy (NCBI): domain Eukaryota; kingdom Metazoa; phylum Arthropoda; class Arachnida; order Araneae; family Nephilidae; genus Trichonephila; species Trichonephila clavata. The sequence goes on along the minus strand of BMAO01006915.1, from coordinate 10,109 downwards.
AAATAAAGCAAGAACTTGGGAAGTACAAAGACAAAAAAGAAATGCGAGTCCTTACTTTAAATGGTGAAATGTGGAAGTTAGTTAAGGAAAGTACCAGCTAAAATGGCATTTTCATGTTCCAAAAATGCTCATAATTTCGAGTCAAGCACCAACACTCCTCTTCTTGTAGTTCAAGAAAGTGACATTAAACCAAATCTAAAACTGAAAGATTGATACATTATCATTTTTGAATGTAACAATGTATCTTCTAAATGTAGATTTCAAAAAAAAATATTCCACCTTAATTTTTTACAGGATCAAAAAAGGTTTTTGATTCCACAATGATATACAAGTTTCAACAGACGGATTGCTATACAATTAATATGTTATTTTTAACATATTAATTGTATAGCAATCCATTCAAATCTTAAATATTTCATCGGTTAAAAATTCTTATTTCAAAACAAATTGAATCCTAGAGATAAAAAATCCAAAGAGGACTTTTGAGAAACTTCTATGCTGAAGATCAAAATCCATGTTATTTGTTCGTTTGTGCGTATGAGATGTGTATAAACATAAAAAATAAAAAAACAAAAAATATTTTAATTAATCATTCGTTTTTTCACATGAGATATTTAATCATGAAATGTTTTTAATTAATCTGGCTGATGTTCTTTTAATCTCGTGAGAGATGTAAGCATTAAAGAATAAAAAAAGCAAATTATATCGTTTATAGCGTCCGCTATAGGCTTAATCTGCTTAATTTTAAAATCAATAAAAAAATATGAAGGTTGTTTTCATTGAAGAACCTTATAAATATAATATATTATATATAATTCCTATGTTATCTAAGGGGTCTCAGGGGTGTTAATTTTATCGCGAGAGCTGAAAATATAAACAATTTTCAAATAGATATAATTTTTGAAATTAGAATTAAATAGTTCGATTCTTTTACCCACACATTACTTATAAAGGAATGAGAGTGGCCCCGGTAGTCTAGTGGTCAAGGTATAGGATTGTAGCTGGCATGTCAAGAGTTCGAGCCCAGTACCACTAAAGACCCGCCGTGTAGGGGAGCGATGCACATTAAATCTGTCAAGATCTCAAACATCCTTCTATTGGTGTGGTAGTTAGGAGAGGGGGTGCCAGCTCAGATGTCGTTCTCGTCACTTGACCATCGCTCAAAATTACGGGGTCTGTCGTCAAAAGCCCTCGTGTAGCTGAACAATGCGACGTTAATATACACTCACTCACTGTAAAGGAATGAGGTTTCAAAAAAATGCAAAATGAATAAATATATACCCATAATTTAAAAAGTTATAAGCAGTTGAAAGTTATTTAGAAATATTTTTGTAAAAAATATTAAGTAAATTTTACGCTATTTCGTCTTAACGCGTGTTATGTTCTAAACTAGTAGTCTTTGATGTATAAAACTTTATAGAATGTTAAAATGTATCATGCTCTTTAAACCCTACCTAATTTTAGTATTATATATCTTTTGTATTTCAAAACATTTGAAAAACTTTAAAATTTTAAAAAATATTTTATGTATTTTGCTTTAATTTTTTAAAAATATAATTTATTAGCTATTTGATAATTTAGCTATTTAATCAGCTATTTATATAAAAATAGCTTCAGTGTAATACGGATATATTTAACTTTATAAATTAACTTATTAACTTATTTTAATTAGAGCTATTATTTTAGAAAATATCATCCGCAACGTAAATCTTAATTAATATTTCTTAGAGAAATATTTATTATATTCATATGCTTATATTTTTTATAAATTATGATTATATTTGAAATATTTTACATTTTTTGGAGCTGCACATCTTTATGAATAATGTGTAAAAGAATCGCGAATTATTTAATTTTAATAAAGTAATTTAATTAAGTATAATTTAAGTAATAAATTTGATCATATGGCTAGTGTGATTATCCTCTTTCATAGTTTAAAAACCACCTTAACGTTCATTTCATTGCAAAATATTTTTCCTTGGTAAATTATTCAGGATTTTTTTTTTTTTTTTTGCAATTAAATGAGATATAGCTGATTTTAAGTAAATTATAAATTAATCGTCATCTAAATTTGTAATCAAAACACTGTATTATTACATTTAATTTATAATACAGTAAATAAAATAATTTTTAGTTTGCATTTCGAATTAAAATTTAATTTTGTGTGAAATCACGTGATCAATTTCAACATTTATTTCACTAGATAAGTATGTTTACAAGCCAAAGGTGGGCCAATTCGTTATTGACAGGTGGTCATAATGTTTCGGCTCTTGAGTATTTATATATATACACTCAATATATATATATATATATATATATATATATATATATATATTCAAGCAAGCCGTCCCTTTCCTTATAATGGCGGTTCAATGAGAACTTGGCGATAGAGCTAAGTTGGCATCATTTTTCGCGACCAGGTTGGTGACTTTGGTAACCAACTTAGTAGACCTTAGCGACTATGTTGGCGACCATTTTTGGTGAGTTTGCAACTTTCTGGATTCTTATGGAAATTGGTGGAGAAATCCACTAGTTTCAAGATCTATGACGCAAGCGGATCTTTCTGGAAAAATCCGACAGGGATTAAATAGGGAAACGCTCGCCGAGCTCATTCAGTCTGGTTTTGACTAGAGATTAGTAGTCAAAACCAGACTTGACCATCATTACCGATTAGCTCAGCTGTTGAATAGGACGAGCATTGCTTGTGAATAATCTTTTTCATACGTGTATTTTAGACACTGATAATTGTGTTTGAGTGCTATTGACGTGTGTGTGTAAAATTTCTGAGATTTATTCTGCGAATATTGCTGCTGCATCCTGTATTTCAAGGATTGGATTTTTGACAATAAACTTTCATCGTTCTTAAAGGACTGCCTTGTTCTTTGCGACTTATTTGCATAAAATTGCAGAAGTATAAGGAAGAATTCGTCACTCAGCAGTAAGAAAGTAAGTGCTATTTTTTATATTTTTTATCATAAATATATTTCATTAATTTCTGTATAGTTTACATATATTGTCATTACGTCTCCACCTCGTCCCGCTATATTCTCTTGCCGCCATTGTCGTTTTCACTTGGCGCATTTTAGGTTTGTCACAAAAGGTGTCCGTTCTCCTAGGATTTTACCGAATTTGAATTCAAGATTGCTCCCATTGTAAAGGAATAAGTTATCTCTCTCTCTCTCTCTCTCATCAATGGGAGGAATTTATGTAAAAATCATTTTACATAAATAAATAAGGTTAGTATTTTTTATAAAATTGACGAATGGCTTCTTTTATAAGTCACTATTGAATTCAACGTATAAAGATAACAATAAGAGTATTTGAAAATTTAAAGCAATAAGAAAATTTATTTTTCATATTTTAGTAAAATTTTCGCACGTTATGTCTTTGTAGAAGAGTTTTTTTCCGTAGGAATCATTTAAAATTTATTAGTCCTTTATGCGAAAAATTTTACTTCCTTTAAAATTTTTTAAGCTTAAGTCTTTAAAGAATATGGATAAAAGTAAAAATTGAATGTGGAAGTTTGAGTAAATTAAAAATTTTATAGTTTAACAATTTTATATCCTAAATCATTCAACAATTGTTCCATAAACAATTAGGTAAGAATTCCATTCCATTACACTTCAATTTCGTAGTGAAATTTGCCACAAATTATTGTTTTACACTACATATTTATAAACCTAAGAATATGTTTTGTAATGTTGAATAACTTATATTATATTGAGAGATTTTAATAAGTTTATCTTCTTTATGCCATATATGGGAAAAGTTCCTGATGGTTGTAATTTGAATATATTCTTTAATACTGTAATTAGAATATATACTTTTTATTTTTGAAAAATATTTATCACAGTATTGTAATCTAAATAAGTTTTAATAAAGCAGTTAGAGAGAATACCTTTTTAAATATATCTTTAAAATACATCTTTTGTAATATTTGCCTCAAAATCAATTCCGTTTTAAAATTACTGTTATGCAAAGCATTATTTTTATAAATGTATACTATCACAACCACATTATTTTTCTTTGCATTTTGAACGTTAAGAGTCAGCAACTTTCTCTGTGAAATTACATTATCTGAACATAATCCAATTAACATATTTCCAAAAGAACAACAAGTAATTATTTTATATATATGGAAACGTGATTTGGATTTCATGGTGTACAGTTTATTAAATTAAATTGATACCTAAGTATCTGTTATTACAGACAGAGCCTTTTTGCTCAATAATTATCCATGTCTGAGCTGGAAATTTGCTTACAATCACGTCAATCGTAAATTAGAGTATAAAACTCATATAATTGTTCTTTTATAATTAAGCAAGAATTCCCTACATACTTGCTATTGCTAAGGAAGTATTGCATATATTTTTAATAAAATGATTGCTTCATGCTGAGCATTCTGTCATGCGCATTAGCCATAACATGCCTTTAACATTTTACAGTGATATCTGAAATTTCAAAATTAGTACAAGTATCTTTGTATTATTATATTTTAAGCTATTGTAGGTGCAATATACATTCCTAAATGTAATTACTTTGTTCGAATAATAACCGTTATTTCCAATCAATAATATCTCTTTTTCGATCACGTTATTTCGATTACCTTAGATACAAAGCCCGGTAACAAAGTTTAAGTAATGTTCATCATTTGGGCTAATTTAAAAACTCTTAAATTATCAATAAAATAATTGCATCAAATTTTTAGTGGATTTATAATAAAAAAGAACACACTTTCAACACGTTTAACAACTTACAATAATAATGGTTAAAATAATAAAAGAATGAAACTTTAAATAACTGAAAGATAATTAAAAATGCACAATACTCTAAAAATAAAGTTATTCGTTGAGCAAAAAATGAAATATATCTTGTAAATAACTTACTTTTCAAACGACAAGTTTTTATTGATGATAGAAATAATTATAAAAGAAATAAAACACAACTTGTTTCTTATAATAATAAAAATATTTTAATATATTATATATTAAAAAAATAAATTGAATTAACATTATTGCAATTATAAACTATAAATTAAACTATTACAAAAAATTTAATTTAAAAAATACTTTTCTACTGTACTACACTGGTGTAAGAAATTAGGAGAATTTGCAGACTTGGTCGATTATCTCTAGAACTACTGGACCGATTTTAATGAAACTTGATAAATGCATACATTGATTCAATACAAAACAAATAGCCAATCAACAATTGCAGTACATACGCATGATCGAGCGTAACACTCATTGGAGTTGTAAGGTATAAAACAGCGGTTGCAGAATAAACAAAAGAAATGGGTTAAAATGGGTATGACCCCCTCTTACAGCTATACAGGCTTCGCAATGTGATGTCATACTTCAAATAAAGCAGTTTATCAGTTCTTGTGGCAATTGGTCCCACTCATTCAGCAACGCTGTTTTCATTTCCTGGATGGTTTTTGGAAGGGGGTTGCGAGTTGCCCTACCCAGAGCGTACCAGACATGCTCTATAGGGTTGAGGTCTAGAGACTTGGCTGGCCAATCCGTACGGCTAATATCCTCTCTCTCTAGAAACTCTTCGAACATAAGAGCTCTATGTGGCCTCACGTTATCTTCCATTAAAATGAACTCGGGGCCACATACACCCCTGAAAAAGTGAACATAGGGCTCCAAGACTTCCTCCCTATACCTCACACCAGTCACAGAGCCTCTTTAAAAGACATGGAGAGGTGTATGGTCATCCAACATGATGCCTGCCCAGACCATTAAACTTCCTCCACCGTAATTGTTGATTTCTCGGACATTGGAGGGTAGGTAGCGGGTCTCTGGTCCTCTCCATATGAACGTACGATGAGAATCGCTGAAACGGGACTTATCAGTGAACAGAACGGTCACCATTTAATCCACACTCCAATCTCTATGATGTATGCGCCATGCTAAATGGACTCTCTTGTTCGTAGAAGGGAACGATATAATATTTTATGAGGAAACACTTGTACTTTTTCTTTTTTAATCTCAATCTCGAAAGCCCGGTATTTCCATACACTCGGCCACCCTTCGGTCCACATTAGGCCAAGTTTTCGGAACTCTTCTGTGTGATGGATCTATACGTGGTTCTACTAATCCCTTCATGACACTTTTAGAAAAATATTTATTTCAACCAACTTTCACCGAGTAAGAAATCATGATTATGCAAATGAAGTACATTATATACATTCTTTCGCGAGTTTGAGGATTTGCAAGTGAGTTGGCGAGTTAGTTTGTTAGTTGAAGATTGAAGGATCGTGGAATAATTAAGAGATTTTGGGAGTTTGTCCATGAAAAGGATTACTGAGAGTGGATCCAACGACAGTGATTAAATGCAGATTAAGATCTCCTGCAAGATTCAAGTGTAGGATCTGCTTCATAAAAGTACAGGTATCGTGAGCCTTGTTTGTTTCGTAGTTAGCTTATTAGTGTGCGACGTAGTTTATATTGAGCGTGTTTAAGCCATCATGGATTCAGTTGAGGGTCCGTAGTATTATCCCCGTGTTATTGAATCTCACCTCCGTGCTCTACTATCTGATCAGTTATCTTAATTAGATTGTTATTGTGTCTGATTGATATTTTGGTAACAATAAAATAGTTAGTGTGAAATCGTGTCTGTTGATTATTCAGTTTCTCCCACATACCTAGCAGGGTCTGCGGTAGACAAGGGGTTTCAGATAGAAGCAGGAACCGTCCGACATTACAACTGTATCAATTAAAATCGAAAATTTTTTATTTATTTTCTTTACAAAATGCTACAAAATAATTTTTCACAAGACTAATGTAAAAAAAAAAATGTATGTGTAATGAAACCTTTAGTATTGTAAGTCATCTTACTATACAATGACCAAAATTTAAATAATTTATAGCGATAAAGTTTTATTGAGTACATCAAACAGAATTAATACGTTCTATAAATGAAAAAAATGATTAATTAGTACTTGATTAATTACACTGTAATTAACACAGTAAATAAATATTATATAATCATTTATTTTCCATTAAAAACCAAAATATTGATTGATTTTAATCTAGAAATGTCTGAGAATGCGATATGATTAATTATAAAAGGGATATTAAAAACTCAGTGGCTCAATATAATAATGATTACGTTTTTCACACATTAAAAAAAAAGTTTGGGTATTAAATGGCTTTGAATAATTAAATTTTGTGTTCAATTATTTTTATCATTCTTTGACTTGAATCATTTTAAATAATAAAAAATTTAAAAATGCCTTACCATGCATTATCTTTACCTCTCGGTATTTGAAGATATATTTAATCAGTACAAAAAATTTTAAAAAGGTAGGGGTTTTTTTCATTTAAAGCGAAATAAATTTCAGCTTAACTTCTTATAACTGTTGTTATTATTATGTTATACAATTATTTGCTGAAATGTGACTTGAATGCATTAAAAATTATTTAAAAGTGTATACATAACAATTTTTTTTAAGAAATTGTTGTTACCTATGTATGTTTTATCCTACCATTTAATTTTTACGTGCTTGTTATGTATGCTGGGTTCATATTTGCTTTTTTATTCGCTTACAAGAAACTTATTTGTTTTAAATTGTTAAATTCAATAGAACAGATTGGTAAAAAAATACAGTCGGGCCTTTATATAACGAAGTCGCTAAATCCCGAAAGAAAGTTTGTTATATGGAAAATTCGCAATATAGAGGTTCATTTTTCAATTTTCTTTATAAACCACATAAAACAAATTTTAACTTCATAAACACTATATATTGAAAAAATAATTATCCACACCTTTTTGTAAATGAATATATATTTATTTTATATATATTACCTATCAAAAAAATAAGAAAAGAAAGAAAGAAAAACTGCAAGGAAATTTTCTTGACGCCTTTATCCACTTCCTGAAGAATTAAATGTTTTTCTTTGATGCTCAAACACTTACGTTTTAACATTTTCGAGTTTCAAGAAATGAAGCTACCAGTACGATTGATCAACACTACAAATGAAGGGAGATTAGTTCAAGAACACGGGGACACGAGACAACTTCACTAAGGGTGAAAGGGGATATCCAGGATGAAACAGTGAACTGTGCAATGGGAGTTTAAGGTTGCACTTCTTGAATGAAACGCCCAGAATTGTATTGCTCTCGGTGAGTTAGGCATCTAATAAACCAGTTCAAGATTTATGACCACCATAAAGTGTGTTAAAAGAGAGAATAACTTGAAACGTCCTGAAATACTTCAAAAATAGGGATAAAAAAATTAAATCACAAGGAATAAGTTCGTTATATAGAAAATGCTCTTCGCTATTGGGAGATTGTTTTACGAAGAAAATCGTAAAATGTTCTTGGTTCCAGGAAAAAGTTTGCTATACAGAAAACTTCGCAATATAGAGGTTCGTAATATGGTGGTTCAACTGTATAATAATTGAACATTAATAACTGAATTCACACACAAGCGACTTGTGTGCGTCAGAAATCCTTGTGGTGACCAGTAGCCACCCCTTACATTAATACCTTCCTGTCTATCTGAAAACCCGGCTAGATGTGTAGGAGGAACTAAATGACCGAAAGACATTATTCCAATTCAAACTGATTTATTGATTCTTATGAGATATTATGAACAGACACAACACAATTCTAATTAGGGTATATAAGCGAGAGTAGAGTGCAGAGGTGAGATATATACAAGCGGGGAAAATATTACAGAATTTCAACTGAATCTAAGACAGCTTAAACGCGCACATTTACAACTACGCCTCACACTAATAATCAGAGGTTACTTAATCAAAATGACAATACCTGATGTTTTAATGCTGCCGATCCTTCACGGAGAATTTCAGGCACTCAAATTAGCTGGATGAATTGACGAAGACTCCACGCTCCGTAATAGTTAATTCTACTGCTTTTCAATCTTCTAATCCGCTTCTCTTGGTCACATCAAAACGTATCAACCTCGCTTAACTTGTCAACAACTACGTGTCAACCTCTCACTCTCTTCACTTTACTTTAATTAACTCGACTTCTCACTTCCTCTTACTTAGCTCCCTTCAACTCGCGAAAACCGAATTTTTATAATATTCCTTATTTACATAAATCACGCCTGGCTCTCGATGAAGGTTGGTTGAAATAAATAATTTGATTTAAAGAGAAAAAGAAGAGGTTAGTGAAAACCCGTATAGATCCGTCACATCCTTAAAACTACCTTTTTGCCCTATTCATTTATTTTTCATCTTTTGACTACCACATTAATCTCGTGTGACAGTCTAAAAAGAAAAAAGTTTACAAATTATACTTAAATTATACACAATCATGACGACACACCTGCTCACGCCTCCAGTGAAGTAGTACCTTGTCAAGTAATTAGGAAACCAAATAGTTAGGTACGACGTGTCGAAGATTGGTCTAAGCGATCGCCTGATCTGACTCCACTCGGTTTTCACCTGTGGGGATACCTGTGGAGAGGTCACATGCACTGAAGCAGCAGGTATATGTGATCCCTCCACAAACATTTCAGGACATTAAAAGATGCACTACGAACGCTTGTGCCAACGTAGCATCTTCTATACTCTAACGTGTGCAAAGTGACATTCAAACGAGGATCCAATGCATTGCAGCTGACAGTGAGAAATTTGGACGTCTCAAATAAAAGTATATTGTTATAATTTTTTTTCTTTCTCAGATTGTTTCTCTGGCATCACAGAGTAGGAAATCAAGAAAAAACAAATGCGTGGCTTAACCGTTCTATGTATCAATGACCGTAGGGTTTCTTTTCACGCTAAATCGAAGATGCTTTATCACTTTGTAAATCACTTATCTATTTTCCCCTCTATCTAGTTCCGTTTTCGAGATAGGAATGATAACTCCACAGATTATCACCAGGTGGCGCCGTACGTGGTTTTACTCAGTAGCGCATGGCTACTTTATTATACCTAAACAACAATTTTATAAATATAGCAGTAGCCGTTACAAAGTTAATAAGGTTTTAAAGGTTCAGAGGGCATACTGTATATCGTCTTATCTTAATCGACTTTCTATTTAATTAACAATGATTTTCTTAACTATTATAATATGTAAAATCATAAATAAAAATAAGAAGAATTGAAAAATGATAAATTAATTAATTAATT